>JAQJVL010000094.1:1410168-1645546 GCA_035578905.1 Stictocephala bisonia | reverse complement strand
AGTTAACGTATTAAAGAGATGCTTATATTGAGACCTGAAACAGACAACAGTTATGATTTGTTAGTTTTTTATTACTTTTTGTTAAACTTGTGAGATTTGTTAATTTTTTCTATTGAAAAGCCAAATATTAATTATTAATTGAGACTGCCTAACTAATGAACTGTTAGGTTGAAGGTAGGTTACAAGCAAAAAAAATGACAAAAGTAGTTTGCATCATTATGGCATCAATAGTGCTTTCTCAGAAGTTCCCATCGAAATATTTTTAGCTGATAATTCTTAAGCACGCTCTAATAAGCAATAAAATTACTTCAAATAGTTGAATAATTTTACCCATCTGTTTTAAAGAATGTTAGTATATTGATGAATACTATTTTCCCCATCATTGTTAATCAATTGAGTAAACTACCTATAATTATTATCTTACATATAGGTAGTTAGTTTAAATGACTTATTGTATAAATTTAGTTTTAAATAAAATGATTTATACAATTGTATTACCAGGAAAAAGAAGAAGAAGAGGAAGAATTAGAAGAAGATATAATCCTAACCTCAGTTCCATCTAAAGTCCAGGAAAGTAAACTAATAGAAGAAAGTAAGAAGGAAATTGAAAGTGTAGAGCTCGAAGAAGATTTAACTGGAAATTTAAACCAATCTAATGCACTTGATGAAAAAGTACAAAAACCTGAACCTGAAGATGAGGAAGAAACTGAAGAAGAAGAAGAAGAGGAGGAGGAAGAAGAAGAAGAAGTTAATGAGAGTAAACACAAGGAAGAAAACAAGCAAGGAGTTGAAGAGGAGAAACCTAAAGAAGTTGTAAATGACAGTTTAACTCCAAATAGTGCCCTGGCTGAATCAGCTAAACAATCAACGGAAGAAGAAGAACAAGAAAAGAAGGTGGAAGATGCCATTCTACCTCCAGCACCTAACAGTGCAGTTCAAGAAACTAAAGCAATGGAAGAAGAAGAGGAGGAGGAAGAAAAAGAGGAAGAAGAAGAAGAGGAGGAGGAAGAGGAAGAAGAAGAGGAAGAGGAAGAGGAAGAAGAAGAAATAGGAAGGCCTCAAAGTTTGCAGCATCAACATCAACGTTAGTATATTTTGCAACACTTCTTATTCAAATCATCATCTGTAACTATAACACAATGTAATATTGCTATAACTAAATACAAAGTGTAGATTTTTAAAAAAAATATTGAATATCTAGGTATTCTTAAAAAACACACTTTTTATAAAATGTTTATAAATAAATACTGTTGGAAATATTTAGGTATTTTAACTTGTTAGTGTAAAATATATATATGCTTTGTAGATTTTTATTGACATAATTATTGATAGATGCCATTTACTTAAGTTAATTAAGATATCTTAAAGATACTTTGTCTTCCTTACGTTCCCTAATAGATAATGTACCGCATAGATTGTGATAATTTGTTTTGTGCCAAATTTTTGTCTTATTAATTTGTTATTTTCTCTGATTTAATATCTATAAACCATTGTGCCAAAATTTATTGAATATAAAAAAAGTTACTAAATTGAAGTGTTTTTCTACCTTCCCTGAAAACTCGACAAATAACTGGAGATGGAAAATATATTTTTCAACAAAAATAAGGCTAATGTATGCCTTGCATTAGACACACACAAAAAAAACACACGCACGCACGCACACAAACATAGATAGCTTTCCTTTAGACAAATAAATAACTACATAATTAACCACTGCATGCAGTTAAAAGTATATGTTTCCTTTCTACTTTTGAATATAAATATAATATACAAAATTCTTTTTCAAATATAAAAATGCACTTGGCAAGATCTTTCAGATCCATTAAATTAATGGACTTTCATACTACTCAATTTATTGAACTTGAATGGAAATACAAGAAAAGTACGTGTTTGAACGAGAAGGGAAGAATGGAATTAACCCTTCCCACACAGCAAAAGAATATATACTCAGCATCTACTTTGCACCAAACGCGGTAAATGAAGAAATCTGAAATGAAATATTTCTGTCGATAGTAAGGTCACTTGGGGTAATTGGGCCACCTTTTTTTTCAAAACAGTGTCTGTTTTCGACAAAACATATTGTAGTGTGTGTTGTAGTATCAACTTTTGGGTGTTTTTTTTTTTTTAATTTGGAGGGTGTAAGCAATCAACAACACATGAAATAGTGAAAATTGGCCTGTGCAATACTTTGTAATTACAACAATTTAAAAATTTTTTTTTTGAGGGGGTGGCCCAGTTACCCCAAGAAAGCGGGGTCACTGGACCACTCTCATCTATTTGATGTTGTTTTACGTTTATCCGTGAAAGGGGCATCTGGCCCACTTTGTATATTAATGTACCATTTAAATAAAAATTGATTTTTCCCAAATAATTTGCAAGTTTGCTGTAGCCCACATTGTAAATAAACCGACATGACGCAGCGGAAGACGCTGCTTATGAAAATCCTGACTGAAAGGGAAAGGAGGCAGTAAACTGTTACAAATTACTTCAAAAACAGTTTTTATTCTCGAAATTTAAATCTAATTACAAGAAATAAGTTATAAAAAAATTTGTAAGAGAGAAAAGAAAGAAAAGTTAACAACACAAATGAAAAAAATGTTTTCTAGGCATTTTTGCTTGGTTTCCATCTCAAAAAATATTTGAGAGGTCTGAAAGATCAGTAGAGAAAGTGATCATGTTTTTAAAACGAGTGGTGCTCATATCAATTGGACGAGATAATTTGCGCACTATATCCGAGCACTTGATGAAAAAAGAACCTTCATCTGTCGCAAAAAATTTCATCGTTTGATTATGGCGCTTTAGGTAAGTACCCATAAAACCACCTGCTTCAACTGATTCAATTTTGGCAGCATAGAGCCTGAAAGATTTAGGAGTTTTCCCAAAAACTCGCACAATACAGTAGTCCCCTGGAGAGATTTTGGAACCATCATCTTCCTCCTCTTCAGAAAAATTCATCTCAAAACTTTCATCCATCGCTGGGATTGACCCAGAATCTTCACTGTCACTGCTTGGTATTGGAAGAGCACTTTTTTTTCTCGAAGATTTTTGAACTTTGTTTTCTTTTTTTATTTTCTTTTCTTTTTCTTTCTCCTGCTTCTTTTTTTCTTTTTCTGCCTTTTCATCATGTTGCTTTTCTTTCATTTGGAGAAATTCTTGAGTGGTGATAATTTCAGCATCAGTGACAACCCTTTTACGTTTTTTCCCTGTTGCTGATGGAGATGGCTTGTTTATCACAAACTCCAAAAGTAGTTCCTCAAAGCTTTTTCGCTGTTCTCCCTGATGAGGTTGGCTGATTGATGGGTAAATTTCAGGAACATTGGTGTCAGGTTGATTATTTTGTGTCAATTGCTGTCCATTCTGGTGATCCATGCTGGTTGACACGAAGCTTCTAGGTTCATTATTTTCAGCCAATTTCTGCCCACTATGAGGAACCTGGCAGGTTGATGGAGAACTTCCACTAAAACTGGTTTCAGGTTCATTATTTTCCGTCAGTTCCTTTACATTCTGATAAATTTCGTTGGTTGATGTAAAACTTCCAGGTTCATTGTTTTGTGCAAGTTGCTGCCCATTCTCATGCTCAGTCATCGTTGATGGATTACTTCCATGTATGGTTTGAGATTCATTGATTTGAACCACACCCATTTGGGCTGCATTCTGCTCCGCTCTGTACTGTTGCAAGTGACCTGGCTTAAAAACCGTTACATTAATTTTTTCTCGATTGGGTCCTTTCATTTCAGGATCATATATCCCAGTAGCTGAAAACCCCGAGATTAAGTTTTGTTTCTGATGGTTATCTTGCACAATTTTATTAATAATCGAAACAAATTCAGCTTTCGGTATCTTTTTTCGAGGATTTTGACGTTGCCATGCACACAGCTCCTTATCCCAATTTGTTTTTATGGATTTAAACACCCCCACGTCTAATGGCTGAAGGATATGGGTAGTGTGGGGAGGAAGTTTCATTATTGTCACATTATGTTGTTGAGCCAGTTTTATTAAATCCACAGAAACGTGGCTGACGTGGCCATCATAGATTAACAGAACTGGCCATTGCTCACCAATGTTGGGAATAAAAATTTTCCTAAACCATGACAGAAATAAATCTGAATCCATCCATCCTCTTTCCGAGACTGATATTGCAGTCTTTGTAACCTCTTCCCCTATCCAATTTTCCATTACAAATTTCCCTCTAAATACGCAAAGGGAAGGAAGCATTGTGCCATCCGCTGCACCACACATTAGCACTGTGGTGTTTTCTCTGCCAGAAGAAGAGGTTTTCCTTTGACTTTTACTCCCAACTAAAGAAACCACTTTTGTTTTTGATGGATCGTGGCAAAAAGCAGTTTCGTCGCAGTTGTATATCTGCCCTGGTTTTCCCATCAAATTTAATTCAGTCATTGTCTTACTTAGCAAATCAAAATACTTATAAATGACCCATGGAGAAGTTTGGTCAGCTCTGATGTGCTCTATGCTTTGAGCTCTTTTTAGGGTCAAACCATGTCGTTTTTTAAATCCTACAAACCAATCATTGCCCGGACGATTGTTCTTAAATCTAGTTATGAGGTTATTACGAGCTATGTAGTTTGCAACCAAGTCTAGTACTTCTGTTCGTGAAAGCCCATAACCGTTTCTATCCATTATTATTAGGCAATTCGCTATTTCCTGTTCTTCCTTTTGGCTTAAGTAGGAAATAACCCCTCCCCCTCCTTGTCCGAAAATTGTTTGTTTTCCTTTGCCTCTTGTTCCATGTACATAATGTTTTAGAGTTGATCTTGGAATACCATAATGTGCTGCTGCTCCTTTGGTCGTCATATTTCCATTTTTCACATCGTGAAGAGCTTGCTCAAGGTCTTCAACAGAATATGTACTTGGGCCAGCTCCTCTATTGGTCATCCGCTGGTAATGTCTTACCATTATGATGAGATCCCCTGTAACAAATAAAACAAAACCACATAATTATTACTTGCCTACTTAATACTAATCCCCCTCCCCCCCCCCCCAGGCCCAAGGCAGTTTAAGCAAATAAGTCAACTATAAACTGAAATGTAAGTTAACTATTTGAAGTTTGAAATATGTCAAATATTAATTTTTTTTTATTGCAAGTAGTAATTTTTTATATCAGTAGATTCCTACCTACTTAGTACCTGGTAGGTAGGTACCTATGTAGGTATGAAAAATTTAAATTTTTGGTCTAAAAAGTTCAAAACTTCTTTTATCAATAACCATGAGGGGTAACTGGGCCACACGGGGCATCTGGGCCTTGGGCTGGCCCAGATACCCCGCACCTATGGCCCAGTTCCCCCGTTTTACACTTCCTGAGGGGGGCAACTGGGTCACCCCCCTCCAATCAAATGCACCGTGAAATAAAATGATGAAACTACCGATATTACATGCATTACTCTTCTATTTGCTAAAGATAACTAAAAACAGGCAATAGTACTTACTTTGTCTACTGTACAGCTGTTTGAAATAGAGGTATCAGCAGGTTGTTTTGAAAAAAAATTATTCGCAACTTCGTAAGGCTCCCAAGCACGTGCACTAACTGAGAGAAAGATGGCTTCTGTTGTTTACAATCCTTCCAAGTGAGAAGAAGTGCTGCCAACCCTTGAACTGAAAAAAAACCCTACAAACGAAAAATCCCTAGACCCATGGCCCAGTTACCTCACTGGCCCAGTTGCCCCAAGTCACCTTATATATAATAGTTCCTAAAATTCCGCTAGAGTGCTGCATTAACTTAGACATGTATTTGGCCAACTCCCTCAGCCTATCAAAATAGTAAATCGTCTATGAATGAAAAGGGGCGGAGCAGCCAATTAAAGCGGGCATGGGCGCGGCTCCGCCTTTGCATGCTTGAAAAACGAAAATATCCTCCTTCTTGTCACTCCACCCAAGCAAATTGTTTTCAACACTTATTGTTCTTTTTCTCTGTTTTCTAGTTTTCAATTATTTTGTTGTAGTTATTATTGTATCATAAATGAAAGATACTGTTAAAAGTTTCAACTAAAATGTTAACAAATTTTTATATGTGTACTTTCCATTATAATTGTACATCTACAATAAAATAGTGTTAAAAGTTGTAATTGTTACTTTAAATATAAATGTATGTGTATTTTTATGTACCCTTATGTTTCTAAAATTAAAAAAAATTAACTTCACATTTCATTAAAATTATTTTTTTACATAAATTACGTTTTACTTTAAAATAGGGTAAAATAATTTCCGCGTGCGAAGGGTTAATTACTTACTACATTGATTTAGTATAATAATCACATTCGTATCTGCTAGTATGCTTTGAAAAAATATTATGTTTATTTACATTTGTCAGTTGCTTTAAAAAATAATTTTTAATCATAGCGTCAATTTTTAATCAAACCATTGTAGATTTAACAAGTTACTGTTTAATCTACAATGGTTCAACTAAGTGATCTTTTGTGAGCTGAAGGTAATTTTTTGCCATTTTGCACAGGTACAACCTTTTGAAGTCATCTTTGCATCATTATATTTCTTTAATAAAGACCTTTAATTTGATGTACAACTCGACCTATGCTCTCATTTAACATTTTCTTCTGACCCCTTGTGGACGGCCTCTTGATGTGGTAAAAAATAACTAGTTGTTTCAAAAAGAACATATTTTTGTGTTTAACATCAATGTATTATAAGCGAGAGAGAAGTGCCTACAATTGCATGCAACACAAATCGTGAACCATGGCGAATTTTTATGAGACGAACATGGCCGAAATCTTGTGCCTGGTAAGATATACGTTTTTAAAACAACTGTGTTTTACTCATTTGAAGTTCTAAGATCAATATGTTAAGTTACAGTATACAGTATTTAGAGAGACTTACAATACCTTACAATTTTAGATATTTTAAAAGGATGTACAGTAATTACATCCTTTATATGAACGAGAACATGCTTTAACTCAGCCACAGTTAATAAATGACTAACAATGACGAGGGTGTGTATGTATGAACTCTTCTACTTTCCTATATAAGAAATGGACTCTTCCAGCCTCTCTGCTACAGAAGTAAACAAATTGCCAGCTCAGATTTTTGGGTGCAGGTTTAAAGAACAGAACCTGCAATATTCAAGATGTAAAACTCAACACTCGGGTTCAAGATTTTTGCAGTGGGGCTGAATTGTGCTTCCATGCTATTGTAATTTTATATAATAAATAAAATATTTCCATCTTATTGTCCAGCACGGACACGGACAGTTGGATAATCAAGGCTGTACTGTACTTAGAGCGCCCAAGGTGCAATTACAGAGTTACATACAATGCTGGTAGGCCTTGGGTTATCTGTTATAATTGAGCTAGTAGACCACTATTACCATTAAGGAATCAGATGACCTTTACAAAGAGTATAATGCCACTGAAAACTCCAACACAGCTAATCTGCTGCTGCATTCTCTAGACAGTGCCAGGAGTGAAAAATGGGTAAAAACTGTTGAAGATATAAACTTTCCCCACAGCAGTAGAAAAACCTTGTCACTTTTAAGGAAACTCTCTGCTGTAAATCTCCAAATCAAAGAGAAGTGCTCTAGCTGAAAGCTGCTAATATTGCTAAACGGATAGTCAGCTTATCGAAGTCAGCCCACCATCCTTCTTCGTACAACATATGGTATACAAGCTAAATGAAATTAAAAAGAGCCAACTGGCACCCCTGGAAGTCTCCAGAAATTTCGCAGAGGAAGATATAGATAGGGCGATCCACAGTCCAATGGCCAGGCTGAATCTGCTGTCCATATGGCAAAGAGGTTGATTTTGAAGTGCACTAATTGGAAAAAAGGACTACTTTCATACAACTTTTCACCTCTAAGAAATGGGTATTCGCCTGCGGAATTGCTAATGGGGAGACAGCTTAGGACTACAGTACCAGTATCACCTAATCTTTTGGTGCCCAAGCTTCCTGATAGGGAACATTTGTTGAGATTTGGGGAATGTAACAGAATGAAGCAGAAGTGTTATTTTGATAAGAGACATACATGGATCTAGGCATGAAACTCTGAATTTAGAAGTTGGTTAAAAAGTGTTCATAAGAGACCTTGGGGTTAATGGAGAGGTGGTAGAAAAGCACTCCAGTCCTAGATCAGCCCTCATGAGAACTGAAAAGGGGGTTGCATACGAAGAAATAAGTTCCAGTTGATTAGTTCTCCTAAATTTCATCAACAGGGGGAGAATGAGGGAGAAAGATTTAAAAATTCTAATGTCTGTGAAATACCTTCTTGAACTCAATCATCTAGACCTCGAAGAATTACTAAGCCACCAGACCGCTTCAACTTATGAGGGGAGGATGTGGTGTAGACTGAGCCACATTCATTTATTTATGTTTAAAGAAACATATGTTTTGTTATTGTTTTATGTTTAGTGAATTGGTATACAAGATGGCATGATTAAAACATTGTGAAAATCTAAACTGTTCGATTTCATTCCTTATTATAAGCTCTAATACTACTGTAACTAAATGAATAGAATGGAATTATAGGGTGAAAATTACACATCAAAAATGGTTTTAAGTAGGAAATTACAACTACATGTTGTATAAGCCAGGCATAGTCTCTTTTAATGGTAATTTGAAGTTTCATCTTCAACTGATTTAGTTAAATCATTGACTGTAGATACAGACCGTCCAATGCATTTGCTGTAGACGTGCACATGTGCTGCTATCTAACTATGATTGGTTTCAACTCGGACGTCTTGTTTGGTGTATTCTTAACTAGGCTATTAGTCATCAGCATGTGCTGGAGAAAGATAGATAGAGGGGTGAAGATATGTAGAGAGACCTCTGGTGCTACCTCTGAAAACCGAACAGGAACTAATTTTACCGAACAGGAACACTCGTCATGGGACTCATACAGTCTTCTTGTTTAGCAATGTTTAAATTGATTGATGAATGAATGAAAATACTTATTTATTGATAAAAAAATTAGGGCCTCACATGGTCCTTTCTTACATTTTACATCATATAGATAATAGATGATCCAGATTGCAAAACTCATTTTTCTCTCGTGAATAGTTAAGCAGTCGGTTAGAAGGTGAAATGGTAGAACTTCAAACAACAGGTAATATAGGATAATTTATTTAAATATTCTTTTAAAAATAACTGCTAAAACAAGAAACAAATGTCATAACGATTTTCTAACGAAAGCTACATTATTCTAAATAAGATATATTTAGTTGTACAAAAAAAAAGTACATTGTAAAAAAAATCATTTAAGTTGAAAATTACAATATTTACATTCTTTAGAAGAAGCTGTTGAGTATTAAGAGCCTGCAGAGGCTGTTAGCCATGTTGGTTTTAATCCCATTAGAACAATGTTATTTGCGAATCCATATTTTTTCATTATTTATTGACAAAAAGTTGTGTATGAGGTGTCATATTGCACGTTGGGTTTGCTTTTCATATTTTGAATACATAAGCCTAGTTTTGTTAAATAGATGAAAATAATAACTTCAAAATAAATATTTTTTCTATAAAACTAATTAGGAATTTGCAAAGCAATTCCAACACACAATTTCATTCTTGATCAAATGCAATTGGTTTGGAAAAAAACGTTAAAAAATTACTGTTTAATTTGTATATGTGTGATTGTATGTCTGGTTTGAAACCAATGTTAAAACCAACATGACCAACAGCCTCTGCAAACTCTTAAAATAAAAATTATGTACAAAGTAAAGATTAATTATAATTAATTGTGACTAGGATAATACAACTTTGACTAAACTCTCCCAAAATAGAAAGCATATCCAGAGTATGTTCCAAAAAATTTCCAGTTTCTTTATTTATAGTTAATAAATAATATCTACACAGTACAAAACAGTTAAAAATCAACTTTCTAGGTTGGTTGTTATGGGAAATTTAAGTCGTCTTGCCGTGTCTTCTTTATTGGCAAATAGTTTTAAGACAATACAAGCATAAAGTTCTTTTATATTTGTAAGTATTGTGTGAGACATTAACAAATGAAAAATATAAAGTTTAACTTAAATTGTACATGTACTTATTAAGTTCACATAAAACAAAGTAATTTGTTACTGTGGTTGATATCAATGAAATTAATTGTTTTTGTATTCCATTTTGAACTACTTGGCAACTTTTGAATAAACCAATTCTTGACAGTTAGGTTTAAACAAACAAGAAGATTTTTAATGGTTTAGTTACTTAACCCTTTGAGACCGAGGTGTCACAATTGTAACACTTTTTTCGCAATGCTATAATAAATAGTGAAACAAGCAGGGGAGCGGTCAGACCTGCCTCACATGATTGTGACACTTTTGAACTGCTACTGTAATTTTTATTGGGATTTTTACGTAGCGTGGGTTGGCTGCACTGCTGTTTGTTTACCTTTGTGTCAGTTGTTTTTACACGTGCTGTGAACTAGGTTTGTGTTTTTATTTATTTCACACGTCGTTTTAGTTATTATTACATGAAACTTTGTGTGTTTTACAACTAAAGTGTGCTGAATCCAAATGTATTCGTGCAGTTTGTTTTATTTAACATTTAGGTGGTAAAAATCACGTTTTTATAGTGACTATCACAATTGTGACACTTGGGTCTGAACAGTACCTAACCTAAAACTAAAAGTAAGTGTTGTTTCTAGTGTTTACTTGTACTTTTTGCTGTAAAAATCCAAACAAATGGATAACTTTAATGGACTACATGATTTAAATGATGACGACATATTAGCACAACTTGATAACTCAGACTTTGAAGATCTACTTGACGACGATGACCTTGACATCGACCCTACCTACCAACCTGGACATTCTGCTGACGAAAACGGGGAACCTGAAGAGGCTGACGAAGACGACCCTGCTGATCCGGGACCTGGAACTTCTTCTTCAACAAACCAAGGGCACTCAAGTAAGGCAAAACCTCACTCTTGGTGAAAAAAGGCCTTCAGTACAAATGACGACCCCATTCCAAACTATGTTAACACCGAACCACAAGTCTTCAGTCCAGCTTTTTACTTTGAAAAATACTTCACTCCCGAGCTGTTTGAATCGTTTGCTTTTTTTACTAACCAGTATTTTCAACAGAAAAATGGCAAACCTATGAATCCTCCTTGTACTGCTGCTGAAATTAAGAAATTTTTTGGTATTCATGGCTTGATTGGTATTTTTAAATACCCTTCTCTAAGAATGTACTGGGGAACTAGATTTCAATTGAAAGAAATTTCTGAATGTATGTCCAGAGATAGGTTTTTTAGTTTAAGAGTAAACCTTCATTGCGTAGACAATCTAGTTATTGATGAAGCTGCCCAAAAAGCCAATAGGTTGTGGAAGGTACAACCTGTCATATCAGCTGTTCGTGAACGATGCTTACAATTAGAAAGAGGTTCAGGCTCCTATTCAATTGACGAGCAAATGATCCCATTCTTAGGTTCATGTCCAGTTCGACAAGTTGTCAAGAACAAACCTAGACCAGTTGGTTTGAAGAACTATGTCATCACTTCAAGCAATGGCCTAATGCTTGATTTTGAAATCTTGCAAGGAGAAAGTACACCTTTCCCAGACAAAAGTCTTGGCCACGGACCCGCCGTAGTCCTTCGACTTGTCCAAACTCTTCCTCAGGGTAGTTCTGTTTATTTTGACAGATATTTTACTACACTCCCTCTCCTAGAAAAGCTCTCTGACATGAAAATCGAAGGAACTGGGACTCTACAAGCTAATAGAGTCTCAAAAAAAGATGCTCAGTTCAGGAACGTTGATCTAAGTAAGGAAAGGCAAAATCATATGAAAAGAGGGGAATATGATGAGTACACAAGAGATGATAACAAGATAGCTCTAGTGATGTGGAAAGACAACAAAGCTATTTTGATGGGTTCCACAACTTCAGGAGGAGACCCCGTCACTGATGTCAAGCGTTGGGACAAAAAACAGAAAAAATACGTAGATGTTCGCTGCCCTTCAGTTGTAAAAAAATACAACTCAAACATGGGGGGAGTTGATGTCCTTGACCAAATGATGGAGTACTACAGGTCATGGATCCGTACCAAAAAATGGCCAGTAAAAGTCATTATCCACTTTTTTGATCTCTCGATTGTTAACTCCTGGTTTGAGTACAAACTGGCATGCCAACTACAAAAAGTAAAAAACAAAGACCAATTGGGCTTGATGGCGTTTAGGATGTCAATTGCAGAGTTCCTCATGGCTGGACCAACAAGGAAGCGGTCTCTAGAACACGTTGAAGATGATGACCAAGCTCCACTTCAGCTCGTGAAGAAGATTAGAGCACCCGTTTCGAAACCTTCTGCGGACATGCGGTTCGATGGGTACAACCACTGGCCATCTGTGGACGAGTTGAAGAACCCACATATGTGTCGCCTAGAAGGGTGTTCATCTAGATCTAGAACCAGATGCACAAAATGCAATGTGTATCTTTGTCTGTCTAAAAATTCAGATTGTTTTGTGAAGTTTCACACTGTTGAAAAGTAACACTTAAAACTTTCATTCCAAGCTACATTTGTTTATCCAAGGACATTTCTGAATTTCTTATAATGTAATACATAGGTCTACATTCCTACATTAACCTTATATACTTGTATATGTGTTGTAAGTTCGTATTGTTTATTTATAAATAAATTTCATAAAACAGTCACAATTGTTACAGTTGTTTTTTTTTGGAAGCCTTAAGACCCAGGTGTCACAATTGTGACAGTAGTCCCCCACCATTACCAAAGGGGCAAAAAATTTTGTAAAACCTTATTTTGTTCTATTTAGACCCTAAATATGCTAGTTTTTGTAAAAAAAATTTAAAAAAATAATTTTCCTGGCTTTAGGTCTGAAAGGGTTAAAGGAAAAAACAAACAAATAGTAATGTCTTTAGATCCATGAACATGAATTCGATGTAACTTTATATTAAATTCATAAAAAATAGTGCAATTCAATCAGGTTTACGTACATACATTAAAACTAAATATTTAAAGTTTTTACTAAACTTTGTCTTTTATGTCAGAAAGGCCAAATCAAAATTTCTGTTGGGGGTAATATATTTAAGAAGTTGAATTTTGTTTGATATGATACTCTGTGGTTTACAGTACTTTCTCGGCTATCCCCAACTGCCATATAATAAGAAGTTACTTCTTGTACACACAATTATTAAAAATCATTAATTAAATCTCTACTCACTGATTTAGAAGTTTCTTTTCAGATACTCACCATAATTAAAGTAAACTAAAATGAAATCTTTGTTTTTCACAAAGGTGTTGGGTTTTACTTCAATTTGGATACAAGTTCATATTTAAACTGTAGCAAAGACTCTGAGAGGTTTTTTAACTATGTAAAATAAATTTCTCAGCATAAGAATAGTCTACATAAATGACAGAGTGCATAAGTATAAAAAAGAACAGTTTAAAATACTAAGGACACTTGTGACAAGTAACTTATACCACATCACTTCAGAGTAACAGTAATGTCTATTTTGAAGTGAATATAACACATATTTATTGATAAAAATAAAGTAGAAAGTATTAACTGTACCGTATGTTTCTAAAGGCAATGGCAATCTGTTGAATTGCCACTGAACTATTGCAATACGGTTTGTCACCGTAATTATAACAGAAAAATTATAATTATAGGTAGACCGATTCAAATATGACTCCTAGACCGCCATCCCCTGTATGAGCCTTGCTGGTGACTCATATTTGGGACAGTGTATTATTGTTACAAATTAAGCTTTGTATTTCCTGGTCTGTGTATAGAGCCTCAATCTTCGGTGTCAGACTATAAAGATGTCTGGCGCACATATGGGACGCTTGGTCTCTTGGTGTTGATCTACAGATAAAAATTCATACTTGTACATTGGTCTCATGATAAACCAACTGGCTCATTTATGAGCCGCCTGGTAGCGAGTCGTGTTAAGTTTAATTTTTATACTCACGTCATTTCATCATACAGTTGATTAAATTTTTAATTAGTTTGTCTGACAAGACTAACTGTAGCTGCGTACGACAAAAATATAATTAGTTTCAGTTTTAAATTGTCCCAAGTTAGATATCCTTTATTCTGACATAGTTGAACTACTGCACTAATTAATAGATACTGTTGTGGTTGGATTATCCGCATTTTAACTAAACAAGTCAATACAGAGACGGGTTCTTGGTAGTTCTGAGACGATTGGCCCCAACACTAATCAATCTCATCTGATAAAAGTATATTTTAAATAAACCCACCCACCTACCTAAACCTAGTCACCTTTTGGGTAGACTAAATATAAATGAAATGAAAATGCCTTTATTAAAGGGGCGAAGTTAGACTGTACAGTCCTCTCTAATACCATTGATTTTATACACAGATTTCCCATCCAATGTTAAATTTTCAGTCTCAAAATATCAGCTGTTTTTTGGTCCATTGTGGAGCGCTAGTGTAGTCCCAAGTAAATAAAATGCAGTTTAAACCAGCTGTGGTTGCGGGCCACACAAACTAACAAAATTACTGCCACAAATATTCCTATTAGATGGTTTATCTATTGTAAGTTTATATAATCAATGCTAATACTTAATCCCATAAACAAAATAGTATATATACAATAAAACGTTTAAGAAAATAAGAACAACTCATATTTTTAAAACTATATTTGTTATTTATATACCCACACAGTCCGTCTATTAAATTTGATTAAAAGATTTTTGTTTTATATATCAAACTAAACTTCCGCTAAATACAAATACTCTTCCTATCATTATGAAAGATCGAAACCTCCTGATTATTACAAACCTTATTAGATTCTTTCCAACAGCACAGTTGTTAAACTTATCTAGACATCATTAGTTACATTTTAATACCTGTTACTTTTTTATTCATTTAAATCTCTCCTTGTTATACTTTGAGGGCTTCTCATACTACCCTTTAGGGTTAAAATATTGAAAAATAAATACCTTTATGCACAATTTCAAATAGATGCAGATTTGTTGACAGCTAAAACATTAAAATTGGTCAACAAATAAAGGAGGAGTTACGTAACAAAAGCAGCTTCAAGTTTCATATATATATATATAAGGACATAACAAACCGTTTATAGTAACTTTTTGTTATAACCTTATTATTATGACTGACAGAACATTCGTGTATATATAAGCAGCCATAAAATAAATGAAATAAACTTGAAAAATTTGAAGACTTTTATTTTCTTTGAAAATGTGCTAAAACCTTTTAAACCACAAACATGAAGCTGTATGCCAGAAGGCTCATACAAAGTACAAATTCAAGACTGGCTATCTATTGTATCTAGGCTTATCTAGCCCGTTAGTACCATTGATTTTGAATATAATCAATGGTAGTACAAAGGAAAATATTACCACTTTTAACTGGTACACCTCAATCCTCTTTGTTAAGGATCACTGATAAGAGAACACTGGCTGACAGTGTGGGTACATTGAAGAAAAATAAAGCAGATAGCACCTCTCTTTTTAATTAGAATAGTGCAGTTTCTAAACAGACACAACCTTCTCTCAGACAACCAATTTGGTTTCAGAAAAACAAATAAACAGTAGACGCTATTGTGAGTTTTGTCGAAAAGGTTGTTGAGGGATTAGAAGATCGAGATTACACACTGAGTGTATTTCTCGACTTATCTAAAGTTTTCGGTTGTGTTGACCACTCTAAGCTGCTTGACAAACTTAAATCTTATGGTATAAGAGGAGTGCTGCTCAAGAGGCTTCACTCTTTTCTGAACAACCGATTCCAAGTTGCCCAAATTTCAGACAAATTCTCTGAACCAATCGAGCTGAGATACAGAGTCCTCGGTGCTCAATACTCAGCCTGACTCTTTTGCTCCAAGTTATCCTCAGGCATTTATGTTCTGAGAACGTTAGCAAAGTTCTGACCAATTCAAGTTCTGATGACAGCATTTTACGGCTTGATTTACCCCCATCTCACCTACGGTGTGGTGCTGTGGGTAGCTTCTGCAAACAATCAGTTTAGCTGAGCAATTAAATTGCAAAAACAAGTAGTTCGCATTCTTGCACAATTGAAGTTCAGAGAAACCTGCAAAGAAGCATTAAAAAAACTTCAACTGTTGACATTGTCTAGCCTTTACATACTGGAGACAACCTTATTTTTCATCTCCAAAAGTGTCATGATAAGTGGCCGGGACATACATACACGTACACAACACTAGAGGCAAAAATAACTACCGAACTGGGAACCACAGGACGGTAGTTCACGAACGCTTGCCCTCATACACAGGTGTTCTTTTTGTCTACAAATTACCGGATTCAATTTAGAATGCTCCAACACTCAAGGCGTTATAAACTCGTCTCAAACGCTGTTTATCGTCTCATGCATTTTACAGCGTGGACGACTTTATGGCATACAACTGGGAGACCGTATTATCAGAAGACTGACAACCGACGTTGGAAGTGGGGATTTGGTATGAGTGCAACCTAAATTATGTATGTTTGACAGAGGCTTTAAATGTGAGATGGATGTTTTAGATAGGTATGACAATTGCTATACATTATTGTAATGTCATTGCAAAATAAATATTTGATTGATTAAGATATTCCTTCAGAATTTATAATAAAAAATCCGTACCAGTTAACTCTTCTATTTTGTTATTTCAGTGAGAAACAGACATTACTATCCAAAGAAGAATGCAGCGGTCTTGTTGCTCTCATCTGTGCATAGCACAGACAAAATATAGCCTGAATATAGAGCAGCAATACATATTAACATTTAAAAACTCTACTTAAGAGGATGAATTTAAGGCTAAGTATTTGGTTTTCTGAACTAATTATCATTGACCACTAACCCTTTTCTTCGGCTTACCTGACATGATTAGACTGAATAGTTTTATTGTTTATAAACATAAAGCAGGTCAGTTTGTCTGGCGTAGTAAGTACCTCAAGAAGCTGACACAAGAACTATGTCGTGACCCTTTAGGGCATTGTTATGGCCAGTAAAACTACAAGACAGCTGAAAGGGGGCTTTCATGAAGAATACGAGATAAGACAACTCACCGAAAACTAAGGAGAAAGGTCAGGAGGATGCATTCTTATATATTCTCTGTGATTGGAGAAAATATAAGAAGACAAAAACAAAATATTACAGCTCTAATTACTTCACATGTAAAGGACAAACAGTTTCAAACTGTGTAATATGTGCTAAAGAATATAGTTGCAGTACTTCTGAATCAAAATACGAATGATTTTTTTCAATGGTCTCTTGTATTTTCTTGATAAACAGTAAGTAACACTAATTTAACCCGGGAGAGGTTACGCTGTTAGATTTTTTCTAACAAAATAGGTCCTTGTATTGAGATTTTTTTTATTTCTTGTCAAAGACTATTGAGCGTCAATGTATTTGTAGTCGACTATATGTGACACATTTCTGGGGTTTTTCCATGATGATTCATCGCAGGGAGGGGTGGGGGGAGGCCGTTGAAGGTCAGGCGCTCCAGTCTTTCAGTGAAATTCTAACGCGCGACCGGATACGTTCAGCTGAGTGTTAAAAATTTTCTAACGGCGCGACCATTTTCGTTTCTTTTTTGTTTATATTTTTGAAATTTAAATATTGTAAATATAGTATTTATAGTGATATTTTATGTAGTGTTAGTGTTATTCAGTGTAATATATGTGTGTAAGAAATGGCTGTAAATAATAACGATAATTTACTTTTGAGTTGGATTGAAGAGGACGACGATAGTGACCAAAATTATTCGGTGGATTTTTTGTATCACCAAAAGTGATATTGTATGACAGCAATACGGGTCATTATTCATTTATAAACTGTATTTTGATTTTTAATAATAAAACTTGTCAAAGTAAATGTTAGTTTTTCATACCTGGTACTTTTTATATAATTATTAATTATATGTAAAAACTGTTATTTGATGAAAACTAATTAATATAAATGTAATTTGAAATATAACAACAAAATATTTAAAAACTAACTACGGTAAAGTGTCCTAAATAAAGAACGTCAAGTGTTAGAATTTTTCTATACACGCGACCAAATACGTATGACTAACAGGCGCGACCTCTCCCGGGTTAATCTGTTCAAATTTTAGGTTACAAGATTATGTATTATATTTTCATTGTAAATTTTCTTTTAACATAATTTCAATACCTTTGTACATTTCTTTAAATTATAATAAATTATATTATGGCATAATTTTTGTAATATTAAATAATAAACCTTTTATGTATTTTATTTTTAATTATAGATTCTTGATATAGTAAGGACCAATGATCTTTTTACCATACAATTAACATGAAATCTCCATAGATCACTATCAATCAATCATTCTTCAACCTCGTTTCTTACTGGATATATAATTTAATGTTATAAGATAAAACAAACACTCCAAAATATTTTTTAATTTTGTTAGGCCTTTCGGTAACAAAGTTACCATCTCCAGACACACAAACTAAATTAACATTGTTTACATTTGATTGATTTGAAAAACACACGGTAAAATAAAACATATGGAATAATTTAAATAAGAAAATAATAAAAATATATATAAAAATTGTATTAATTAAAAATAATAGTGGTGAATTTTCAAATGTTCCTGGCTTGTTATTAACAAGAATTTCTTTGAATTTTTTATATATAAGCTTTCATAAGCATCTAATTGTTCTTTATTTTGAACTTCTTTTAGTAAATTACATTTTGTAAAATTATGGTTGAAATTGATGCAGTGTTTTGCTATCGCTGATTTCTCCTCTTGATAATTTTTAAAATGATTTTGTGTTATATTGGTCAAACCAAAAGAAAAATTTCAAGAAGATTAAAAGAATTTGTTATTGCAATTGTTACATCCAATTTCGTAAATTCCAGACTGTTCTTCAATTTTAATTTTGTCCTTTGGATTTCCAAGTAAATTATATATGATCTTTTAAATGCTATAAAACATAACAACTCAATAGAAAGGAAGAAAACAATAAATATACAAATATTATGAAACAGTTAAAAGAAATAGATGTTTTTTATCTAAAAGATGATAAAAGTAATACAATTGTGATACTTGATAAAAATGAATATTTTAGTATAGTTCATCAAATGTTAAATGAAGGTCCATATATTAAAAATGAAAGAAACCCTCTGATGAAATATATATCATCATCTACTTTAAAAAAATGCAAGAATATCATTACAAAAGGAATGTCAAAAAAATTAACCGATTCTAATCCAAATATTCCAACACTTTTTGGATTAGAATCCAAAGTGTATTGGTGTGTACACCAGTGTGTAGGAGATTGTTAAGTGAAGCTGAGCGACTAGTATTGTCGGTTATCTACTAGTGAACAAAGTGGGCCACCGTTGACAAAGGAAGAAGAACGGACCAGTGGTGACGGGCTGTGCCGAGTGAATGAGAACGGACAAGTAATATCAGAGTGCGCCTAGTAAAGTGAAGTGGATTTGTGTTGTTAGAGTGTGATGAGTAAAACAGAACGGATAAGTGGTGTCGGTGTGCGACGAGGGAAGCCAAGCGGATCAGTGGTGTCGGAGTTTGCTGAGTTGTGAAGAGTGAATCATTAGTGTCGGAGTGTGCTCAGTGAAGAAGAGTAACCATTAGCTTTGGATGTCTCCAAATAAGCTGATTGGACCACTAGTGAAAACTGAAGCAGAGCGGACCAGTGGTGACGGGGGTGTGCCAAGTGACAGAGATCGGACAGGTTAAGTGGATCTTAGTTCAGGACAGGGTTAATCTAGTTAAGTGAAGTGGATCTTTCACCCACCCACCTGTCCATACACGTACAGTGTTATTTACCCACCTGTCCATATACATACAGTGGTATTCACAGTAGTAACCCACCCGCCCACCTATACACGTACTGTTGTACTACGTGTATAGGTACAATGACGTGACCCACCCGCCCACCCATACACGTCCAATAGTATTGAACCACCCGCCCACCCATACACGTACAGAGGTATTGACCCACCCGCCTACCCATACACTTACAGTGGTATTGTATTACAGTGTATGGGCCACCAATACTACCGTATATGTATGGGTGGCCGGGTGGGTCAACACCACTATACATGTATGGGTGGGCTGGTGGGTCAACACCATTGTACATGTATGAGTAGGTGGGTGGGTCAACACCACTGCATATGTATGGGTGGGCTGGTGGGTTAATGCCAATGTATGTTTATGGGCGGGCAGGTGGGTCAATGTCAATTCTTCATACCTACCGAAAATTCACAAACCTGGCAATAAAATGTGTCCAATAGTTTCATTTATAATTATAATAAATTATAATAAAAAATTGTTTAGTAAGTTTAGTCCTACATACTTACTATCAAAATGGTTAGTTCAAGAACTACAACAATATACATTTCCTGCAACATTTTCTGTTAAAGATTTGAATTTTTGAATATGATCAAAAATTTAAGATTTAAAAATAATGAATATTTAATTTCTATTGATATAACCTCACTTTACCCAAATATAAAATAAAATATCGATATAATAAAAAACTGGTTAATTTCTATAAAAATTAAACAAGTACAAATTGATGAATATATATTACTAATAAACCTCTGCATGTCACAAAATACTTTTCAAATAAATAATGAATATTACAACCAAATAGAAGGAACACATAGGGGCAACCCTTTATCTTGTTTCATTGCTAATATATTTTTAAGCAATTTTGAACAACATGCAAAACATACGTTAAATTACTTCTCTAGAATTTGGATTCGATGTGTAGATATGTTTTGCAGTTTTTAATAGTAATGAGAATCTTCAAAATTTATAAATGCATTCTATCCAACCATAAAATTTATTTATGAAATTGAAAACAACTATTCCATTCCCTTTTTAGATATCCTTCTTAAAAGAAACCAAGCATCTGGTCATATTGCATTCGATATTTATAGAACACAAAATTTAAGATTCATACCAATTGATTCATTACATCCAGCATCTCAAAAAAGAGCTGCATACCATTCATTAATTCATCGTTTTTTAATACACCTTCATCTACATAAAATTTCAATGAAGAAATTACAAAAATCAAAGAAACAGCAATTTTTAATGGATAAAACCCGATTATGATTACAAAAATGATAAATAAGAAAAGACAACAAATTGAAAAACAAAACCGAACAACACTATTACTCGAAAAAGAAAAGTCTGTTTGGAGGTTACATATGGATCTTTTTCAAACGTAATGCAAAAAAGTTTTTAAAAAACACTCTAAATGTAAATTTATTGTTTAAATGTACATTAAAATTTAAATATTTACTTGGAAATCCAAAGGATGAAATTAAAAATGAAGAACAGTCTGGAATGTACGAAATTGAATGTGACAATTGCAATAAAACATATATTGGTCAAATCAAAAGAGAAATTTCAATAAGATTAAAAGAACACAAATATCATTTTAAAAATTATCAAGAGGAGAAATCAACGATAGCAAAACACTGCATCAATTTCAACCATAATTTTATTAAATGTAATTTACTAAAAGAAGTTCAAAATAAAGAACAATTAGATGCTTATGTACAGTTTTAGTCTACAAGTTGAGGAAATAAAAAGGATTTTTCTTAAATTTTTTGTATAAGTGATAATTTATTGAACCCATTCTAATCCTTCCAGAGCGTCCTCTCACTTAGGCCTAACTTATCGCCACATGACCCCACTTTGATTAAAAAAAAAGATATTTTATAATAAATATGGGTTTATTTTTACTAAATTAATGTAATTTCCAATATGTATGCTAGTAAACAAGCATGAAAATAGATTTTTAAAACAGAATAAAGTAGTACATTAATTTTTCACTAATTATTATAGACAAATGAAAATTATTCAACATATTACATATTCAGTAATGACTATGAATTGAAAAACTGATTACTAATGGCAAAAAATAACTGATTCCTTATAAAACACAAACACTTGCAATAAATAACTTGCAAATTAATTGCATAAAAAAATTCTTTAACAAACAGAAGGCACTTATTTATTTTAGTCTTAAGAATAATGTTGGATGATTTACCTGTCCAAGGGAAATGCCTTATGTGGATGTAATGGGATGTACAAAATAAATAAACAAACCAATGAAGAACTAAAGGTCACTGAGAGTCAGTTGTCTGTAATGGTGATGTGTTTTTTTTTCTTCCAACTACACAAATTTCATGTAAACTACTCTTTTTTCTAAGAAATTCAGAAATTTTTGAAGTTGTAAAAACAGGTAGTTCAACTGATTTTCGTAGAATCTATCATGTAAATATACTGCCATACATAACCCATTATAGACATATTTTTTGTATGTTGTTCAATGAGAAGAAACTGCATAGCAACTCGGTTTCAAAATATTTTAACTATAATTATTTTGTAAGGGAGTGGGAATAGTGCTAGTTGTTTTTAAAAAGTCATTGCAAAACTACTCGCTAAATTTTTAATTGATACGTGGCCTGTAGACCACTTGAGATATTAGGTACAGTAGACTTTGTTGAGGTTTGTATAAGGCCTTATAGCAAAACCAAATGAGGTTAATAAACAATTGCTCAGGATTAGCTACCAAGTGACCAATGAATGGTATATTTAACTAGATTTGTACTAAATAACCACAACCCTATTAGATAAATAATCATGATCAACATTCCATCAAAATACAATACAGTGTAATGAGTTAGCTCTAAATTTTGGTTAATGCCTGTATGCTATTAACAAACAATTAATGGTACATTGTTAATTATATCAATAACTGATGACTTTCTATTCTAACCAGCTTGGTTGTAGAGGTTCTGGTGGATACATATAATTTAATTGCGGATTGTTTCTATTTGAAAATCTAATAATAAAATTTGTAAGGTTGAAAACATTGCCATATTTATTACTTTGAGTATTATCTTCTTTCATAGATATGTATTGTGATAGATTATGAGCTTCATCATCATTTTTAATGCATGGGTAACTTGGCGGAGGTTTCATCCACGAGTTATCTCCTTTCTTCATATGCCTACGATCTGAAGAAAAGTACTTAAGATACAACTCTGCAGGAACAATCCTAAAAAACCTGTGATACTGCGGATGTAAAATCTCATCTGTTTTGAATGTTTCTTCACAATATCTGTCAAATGATGTAGGAAATGCCAGCTGAGTATCAAAATCAAACACATAAGATTTCTCACCGTCACAATAAACCATTATGACATGATAGTCCCAAGCAACATATCCATCTTCTTGCTTACTTACAGACTGTCGCCACAAAGGAATAACATTAATTTCATTAGAAATAAAAACAGGGAAGCAGCAATTGAGTTTATCAGGTGTGTTTTCTTTAATTTTCTTAATTAACATCCATATATTTTCTTCACAGAAATGGGGTGTGTAAATGCATTCCTCTTTGCTTGGCAAACCAGTAGGATTTTGTTCTGGTATAAATAAGCTCATGAATGTTTTAGCCATTGTTGAAGTGAAGTAACTTATCCAGTACTCAGTGCTATGGTAGGCTTTCATCGTTTCTTGTAACAACGCCATACTTGTAACTTCATGCTGTTCTTCAATAATATATTTCTCAATTATTCTGATCTCTACTTATAAATATAATATCAATAACCAACGCACCAAATATTTACGAAAACCACCACAGTTCTAAAGAACAACATCACCAACTACAACCTCAAATTTAACATAACCTTATCATTGTATTTATTTTGTGTTAGCAAGAGTTTTTTTTTTTTTTATCTTTGTACGTGTGTGTCTCATAGATCTATGAAGTGTGGCCACATGGACCAACAAAGGCTAACAGTAATAAAAATGTTACACCACAAATAAATAACTATCAGTGTTTATACTTTTTGGTGAGGCTAGAGTAGATAATTTCTTCTCCAAAGAGTATACAAACGTAACTATATCCATTGATTTAACCATACAGTGATAAATTAATGTTGGTAAGATAATCAATACTATATCAATCTGTATAGTAAAATAAATGCTACATCATCCTTCGGTTTGCGTTTGCATCATACGATCACAGATCACATCATTCACTAAGGAATTAAAGAAGAACTTACGAACCATAACAAATATTATATAAATACTGAAGATCATTATAAAGTATGGTTCTGTATGTAGGTATTTCCAAATGACTTTATTAGTAGTTCGAATGATAGTTGTAATGACTTCAGTGAGGATGAGTGACATTTTGAAAAATGTCATCAATTGAAAGTAGTCCTACTAGGTGTAGCATACCGAAATTTCACATTGAAATAATTAACCGTTACTACGTTAGGCCTATTATTTTTTTTCCAAGCTCTTGTATTTCCTTAATATGTTCGATTACAGAAATATTTTTTCACTGAAATAAAGAGAACTACTGACTAAACTCAATATGCCATTATTATAAGAATGGTTATAATAAACCTTCAAAACTTAAAGTGGTTTATATACCTGCATTCAAGTAATCCAAGTCGTTGCTTCTGCAACCGGTTTCAACTCGTCATGAGAGTCATCTTCAGGCCGTACAAGGATGTAATAAAATGTGATCACTTCATATGAAGGTCGTCACGAACACATAACGAATAACGGACACTACGAATATACGAACACATAACAAAACACTTTTGTCTAGAGTCTAGACTACGCTCCAGCCCGGCACGCGTCGCGAATTTTTAGTTGTCCATTAATGTCAACGTTTTTAAGTGTTTTGTTATGTGTTCGTATATTCGTAGTGTCCGTTATTCGTTATGTGTTCGTGACGACCTTCATATGAAGTGATCACATTTTATTACATCCTTGTACGGCCTGAAGATGACTCTCATGACGAGTTGAAACCGGTTGCAGAAGCAACGACTTGGATTACTTGAATGCAGGTATATAAACCACTTTAAGTATTGAACAGTGATCCGGAGGCTGGGAGGCTAATCCCCCAAAAATGAAACCTTCAAAGTATTTTTGAGGCTGTAGGTCTGTTTGCAGTAGATCCATTTTTGTCGAGCGTCAATCCTGTTTTATATTGTTTTAAATACAAAAGTGCATCATTGCTTCTTATCTGATCGATTACCGATATTCATTTTTGTAACTTTCGTTCATTTTAACTAAACCTGTATTACCAGATAGCCTTTATCCTTGTAGTTTCAGTATTGAATTTCAGTCCTTGTTTGGGTATATCGTTCCAACTTACAATTATTTTGGTTGTTAATCGTTTTCCTTGAAACGTGCATTTCAATTTAAAGTGTTGTGGTTGCTTGAAAGGTTGCTCGACAAATTATATAAAATAATAAATGATTCTGGGAAAGATATTAAATTAATTTGGATACCCGTCCCTCGAGTGCAAACTGAATGTGATCGAACTGATTTGGAAAAATGATGTCACAAAATCTAATAGGAAATTTAAAGTTAATGAAGTTTGTCAAATGGTATCAGACTTAATGGACAACCCTTTTTAAATTCTTTGGTAAACTTTCATAAGTCATGTCATGAAATAGAAGACTACTACCGCAAAAATGAAAATAGAGTGGACATAGCAATCGGGGCTTTAATAAGTAATCCAAACGACTCTGAATCAGATTCAAGTCATGATGGTGATGGCACCGACAGTGTCATATGTGATAGTTCTGATCAAGAACTGTAATTTCATAACTGAACCGTAGTCTAATAATATGCCCTTTGCTGCAAGCAAAGTCAAACTAAAGTAAGCATTCATGCAATTTTTAAGTCGTGTATATATATATGTATATATATATATATATATATATATATATATATATATATATATATATATAAACACACACACACAGTACAGTATATACATATAACAGGTTAAGCATTTGATTTTAACTTGTAAGCTCCGAGGCAGAATCATTTACTTATTTACCATTATAGCAACAATGCATCGCAGTGCTCCATTGTTGTTGGAAATAGACTGTACATCACCTGATAACATGCAGCCCGCACCACATCCAAAACATTTGATATCATTTTTGTCATTCTATTAGCATTGACAACGTGATCTCCAATTTGCTAGTGAGAAATATAATCGATAGATACAAACTACTGTATATTTAGAAATACCTTTTCAGTGCAAAAATAACATCACCTATGAAAACAAATAACATAGTAACGATTTATTATTTCATCATGAAATTTCAGTATTCTACACCTAATAGTTACTAGTTACAACTTGTGAATAAGAAAAAAATAATCTCTAATACTTTTTTTAGTAACAATTCAAAGTAACTAGTTTCAAAAAGTTGCGTGAAAACTGTGTTTTTTTTTTAATTGTAACGCACATATATATTAACATGTAGAATAAATTTTAAAACCCTTTGGTACTGTTATAAAGTAAAGTATATTAAAAACTGAACATGAATATGTGATTAGATATTTTTAATCTTTACAGAAGCGCCGCAAAGTCAGGGGTCTATAATAAAAAATTCGATAGTACCTCCAGATGGCAGGGCCAACAGCACTGTTGTCAGTACCCCTCCAAACCCTCAAGGACAAATCTGTTAATTTATTACTACAAATTTACAAATATTTACATTAGTGGTAGCTGCTACTGAAGCGTTTTGTGCTGCGATAGGATAACCAACTGTGTTTCTCTTTTTTCTTTGTGCTCACCCACACAAATACAAAACAGACAGCGATCATAACAATCCACCAACATGCATGTATATAAATAAAAATTATGTAGGTCTTTACATCTTACCATATCAATGAGATCAACTTGATACATGGGCGGGATTCGGTTAAATTATTTGGGGGGCAAACCTACCAGAGGGTCTTGAATGACCCCCAGGCGTACTGTGGTGTAGACCCACGCACCCACTCATACACGTACTGTGGTGTAGAACCAATCCACCCGCCCATATACGTACTGTGGTGTAGACCCACGCACCCGCCCATTCACGTACTGTGGTGTAGAACCCACCCACCCACCCACACACGTACGGGTGGGTACAATGCGGGGGGTAGGGGGTCTGTGGGCTCAGCCCAGGGAAAATTTAAAAAATGTAAAGCTTTAATACTACATTTTAAGGTCATTTTTCGACTCAATTAAAAATAAATTTTGATATATTATTTTAAGGTAAAAACCTCATTTGAACTATCAGTTTTTGCTTAAAATGACCTTACTCTACGATAGAAGCGTTAAATTATTGTTATCAAGAATTATTTTTATGAGTAATTTTGAGAGTAAACAATAACTATAATTTACAGATTTAAACATGTTTAATATTTTACTAAACATTACACACTGCTGAATACAAATTACATATTGCTAAAATAAATTTTCTTATTTTTTTTAATTTTATTTTACTGTCTACGCTAGTGACATTTTTAACATTATATTCATAGGTTGTTGGGGGACAACGGTCCAAACGCCTATGACACATTTAAGTGAACCTCCCGGGATTCCTGGGAACCCGCGACCCTCTGCATTGGAAGCAGAAGTGCTAAACACTAGACATGTAACTACACACAATATTTTACCAAAAATTATGTGTTAAATGAAAATCGTCTTTATTATATAAGGCAAGGTTAGGACTGGATAGTCTCTCTACGACCTAACCTTATTAAAAATTAACAAAAATTATTGAATTAAATATTTAAAAAACATTACTTTTGACAAACTATAAAACTAATTGCAATGAGAACATTAACTATACATAAAAAGACTCAACATGTAAAACTATAACAAAGCATAACTAACAAATCAACATTAATGAAAAAAATACAATCATCCATCTCATGCATACCACTCGCAAACTATGACCACCGAACCCAACTGGTCTACTAGTTCCGCAAAAATAGGTCCTTTTGCTTAATAAACTATATTGTAGATTGAATTTGTTTATAACATAATGAACATACAACCTCTAATTCCCTTTCGTGATGTGTGGTTTTAACTTCATAACCTCAAAAGTCGCTACTCCCAAATGAGGGAGAAACACTTCGCCGCGAAGGTGCTTCGCTTTATCTGTGACTAGGACACATACGTAGTTTGGCTACGAAGACTTTGTTCCCAACATCTGAGAACGCAAACAAGGGCTGTTCTAAAATCGTTGTTTAATTTGAACTGCACATTCTTATTCTTTTAAATTGTATAATTTTCAGTAATATTTTAACGAAAAAAATAAATAAAAAAACAGTATTTTCTAATAATAAATTATGAAAGTATGATAATATTGGAGGGGGGGCACCTGCCCCTCTTGATGATATGTAAACACGATTTAAATGTTCTCCAGTTTATCCAACAGTCACAAAGGATTTGTAGGCCTCGTCAAGTCATGAAGCTCCATTTGACTTTAACATGCTGTTTAAATACACTCTAAATTACTTATACAACCTTATGAATCATATATGTGGACTTTTAGTGCACATATATGATTTGCACTATGTGAAATTACTGTAAATTGCCTACATGTGTCTTCTATTTACAGTAAGAGTTACAAATGGTTTAATATTTCTTCTGAGTAAGCACCAGAGAGTTGGATGTCCATCATGTCTAATATGAGTTTTGACATTGTAGTAAGTTATATGAATATAAATGCCTTTAATGTTATGGGTGCCTACCAACTTGAACATGTAACAAAGCGGCAGCATCCGCTATTGGTTCAGATAAAATGTGTTGGGACTGTGGTTGAATCAGCGAATGAATTTCAATTATGATAGTGCAATATTAATACTGACACAATTTCCAAGACAGCCACTTGACAATAGTAGACTATACATCTATCTAGTTGATTATAAACTTGGAAACTAAATAACTTAGAAATTATCATTCAGAAACCATAGTTTATTTTTAATTAACAGAAAAAAATCCAATTTTGCGAAGACGAGCACTACTGGTGTAAGTGAGGAGCTCACTTGACAGGGGGCCAAGTCCACTGGTGTGGTGGAGGAGGTTTAACTAGAGGCTCCCATGCACGCCAAGTCAGCATCTTACGGCTGAGGTTTAGTTCATTCTCCGCCTGTACGATTACTTCCTCAATTTGTCCGCAGTTGATCTTAGCCTCAATTTCTGGTACAGAAGAAGTCTACAAACACAAATATTAAACTAAAAGTTGATGGATAATAGTTGGTATATTGTGTTAATCTTTCTATTGCTGTTCGATCAACAATTATTTTAAAAATGTTTTGATTAAAAGAGTTAGTCTACTTACATAATTTTAATTGTTATAAAATTTTAATGTGCTGAGGCAAAAATTCCAAAATATAAATAACTTTTTGTAGATATGGTCTCCTAAAGTGGCTTATTAGGCTTTTCAACATAGAAAACTCAATAAGAAACCTTACGATATATTTTATCAACATTTTGAGAATGTAGTGTATATAAGGTATTACCAGCCTAATGTAAAGTACACTTTTAAAAATATTTTTTAAAGTGTCACCAATTATTTTTCTATAAATAACATCTATACAAATTTTAAGTTGAAATTTTTACAATTGTCTTTGGGTGAAAGAGGTAAATTAATAATAGGACCGATATAAAAACTTAATTGCTAGAGTTTACTATAAATGAGAGAGTTATGTACTTTTGTACCATTTGCGGGACAGGGCAAGCGGGAACAGTGAGGAAGAGAGAGGGGAGTGTTAGTGAGGTTGGCTCTTTGCCACCCCTAGCTACAGTTTCGGTGAAATCTAGAACTAAATTCGTTGGGGCTCTCAACAGGCATCTGGATGAACACCTTTAATTGTCATAAGGAGTTATTTAGATAGAGGCTGACTTCACTCTAACTAAATGCTGTAAGGCCTCTATCTGCATGAACAAAATTGTTAGGTTAGTTTTGTAATAATAATTCTAAATTAGTCTAATACTATACATGTGTTATATATGCTGGAAGTTTAGAGATTTGCTGTAAAACACAGGCCCACATGTTTGCTCACCGATTGATACCAGACCAGTTTTCCCTTGAATCCTACATTTCAGGCCACAAATTCTTAAATGTGAACGACTTATATAGCAAGTTCAAGCAATTTGTGATCAATAAAGCTATTTGATTTTATAGTTAACTTATCACATATCCAAAACAGCGGTGAGACCTAAACTTGCAATAATCAAGAAATGATGCTAAACTATCTCAGTGGAAGTTTAGTTACACAGTCAAAAATTATATATATATATATATGTGTGTGTGTGTGCTTTTACCATCAAGAATTATATGTGCTCAGAGAATATCAACTTTTATTCTTCTCTATTCTATTCGTCTCTAACAACAATTATTCAAAGAACGTATTCTTGCAGGATGGGGATGTTGTTTTTAAATCTGAAAATATGTGTATGCAATAAATATTGCTACGTATATATTTATATGTTACGTATATATGCAAACTTTACTGTTACTGTTAAATTTTAAATCATAGTTCTTTTAATTAAGTAAAATAAAAATAAACTGTGAAAAACATAAAATATAATACACTATATGTTTACTAACTACAAGATTTGCGACTTACACTTTTTACAATGTTGGCACGATGATTAACAATCTCTTCTGTGTATTTTTTATAAGCAGCATCATCTGGCATTTGTTTTAAGACTCTTAAAGTTTTACCATATAGTACTGTGAGTTCATGGATGGGATTACGTGAAACCTTCAATCCTGTCAGGCCAGTAGTCTGAAGAAAAGAAATAAAACAATGAACAATGTTTTCACTCTACACATCAAAACATATTCACAATAAAATAATTAGGAGAACTTTTTATTTTTTTTTATCTGAGTTACAGATAAAATAAAATAAAAAATACAGATAAATACAACCCCAAGGAGAAGTTGTCATTCTCAGATAACTGAAATAAATATCACTCAAATTATAGAGTCCTGCAGTTCAAGAACTTTTTGATATAACTTACCTAGTTAAAATGTACTTATAAAGAACACTTTCAGTCCATATAGTGACATAAAATCATTTAAAATAGGCTATGGTACATGTTACACGTAAATTTAAGATAGAAACAGATAAAAAAACAATAAAATGAAAATAATTAATTTAAATTACCTTTTTAACAGGTAAAACTGTATAAAAATAACAGCACAATTAGAAAATGAATATTTAATGTAAAGAATTACTATGAAATTAAATATCCTGAGAAAATATTCAAAATTTAAGTTTTAAATAATAAAAAGGATTCATTTAAATTTTGACTACTCAAGAGTCAAAAGCTGGAAGTTAAACTCAAGGATCTGCACACCTCATACCTTTTAAGTCGTCGTATGAACTAGGACCAGTCCAATCTGTCTTAATTATGCGGAAAATGTCACATGAGAATTGGTAAGGTAAATTCATGATAGAAATGAACTTGTTAAAAAATCACTATATAACAATTCTTTTTTCATTTAACGTATATTTTTTGACTCAACAGGAATATATGGAAAAATAAATTGGTATTTACACACTTTCTAGATGCCCATTTTTATCAACAGTGGGTAGAATCAACCCAAAAAATACAAAAAAATCAAATTTATTGCAAATCTTGTATTAGATATATCTGTGTTCTTTAGCATAATTTGTTGGTCATTTGTTTATGTTTCTTTTAAACAACACAAATTTTTAATCTACTTTGTTTAACGACATTATTTCTCAAGATATCGCATAGCAAAATAAATACTTTCGTGGCAAATCGTCTATGGCAGCAACAAGCACAATGCTAATAAAAGCTATGACTAACTACAAAAACTGCATATATTCCCGGCGGAGGGAGAGCCAGAAGGCTGTCTCAGAAGCCAGGCACCTGATTTTAACACAAATTACGATTTTTTTTTTAGTAGCCTATATAGATGATTAGGATGTTAATTCTGTTAATTAAAAAGTATATTTTTCACACCAAAAATACAATTTAACCCTTTGCACATGGCAAACTTGTACAGACACATACTTTCATAAGTGACCATAACGCGGCAAATGACTGTACACGATTTTGATTATTTCGTTGCCTAGCAACAAATATAGTGTCCAATTTAATTTCTAATCACCATGTAAAATATTAATTTAGTTTAGATGGATATATTAGTGGTTATGATGTCAGTAAAACAAAATATACCAGGTAGAAGGGAGACAAAGCTATAACTTGAATATAGCCTTGAACTACTTGTCAGACGCAACTGCTAACAGCTACTACCTTACTGTATTGTTTGTTTTGATTTTACTTGGTTTTGTATTTACAATGCTTCATTCATTTATTTAACTTTTTTTGTTTGTATATGTTATATTATTTTAAAGAAAATATACCGTTAATAAAAATTAATAGGGTTAAGTGGAAATAAAATAGGATGTAATTGTATAAATATTGAAAATATCACGCTAAATAGTAGATGTGATAAAATATAATATTGGTAAAAGGTTTTTCCATTTTTTTACAAAATGAGTTTTCTGAAGGATAAAAACTGTTCTGGAAAATATAGCTTATAAGCCTAAGAGATTTTACCTAAAAAGTACATTTTGACATAGGCTACAAATGACAACATTTGAGAAGCATCTAGAATATGCATAAATACAATAATTGGTGTGTTTATAAGTTCTTCATAGAATGATCATTTTTCCAAAAGGACTTTATTCAAAATGTAAAAATTGAGTAAGCCAAGGTTTACTAGAAAAAAATTGACTAATAAAAGGTATCTAAGCCTACTATTTAAAAAATCTTACCTCTTTTACAACCTGTTTCACAACATTCGCCATATTATTAAAATGCCCTAAAATTAGGACTGATAAGTTTGTTTTAGGTTAATTATAATATTATAATTACCATATACCACTATAAATACAAGGTTTTCAGAATATTTTTGGGTTAAGATAAAAAATAACAGACGACTTTAGTTTGTTCCACAGCTCGATCAGCTGGAGTTGAGTGAAAACTAAGAAACCAGCTGTTTACTAATTCCTCTGGTAAACTTACACAGCCAATAAAACAAAAATTATATATATACATTATATAATGGGACTAAAAGAAACGTTTCATTTTACAACTCCATTACACGTTTCTTTTTTTTTCGTTACAATCGAATGGGCTTTAAATATTAAAGGGTAACACCAAACACATCCTTGATGCGCTTCAGCTTGTACTTGCGAAGGAATTCTGCTTGTGACTCCACTTAAAGGTTTCGGCTTTGATCACTCAGCTCAACTTACGTCTTAGAGAAGGTACACTATCTATAGTCCAGCCGTTCTAACTTTACCTCTGAGGTTTGCGGACTAAACTGGAAAATTGGCATAGGCAACGTCGCATCCAGACCGCCACAGCCCTCCTCTAAATTTTACATCCGGTAACTCACAATTGGGAAAATGTAGGAAGGTACAATTTTTTTTTTAATGGGAATTAAAATGTATTTAGTGTTTAACTGGAAAATACTTTTTTTACTGTTTACAAATATCAAAAAACGAAGCCAATCGAATAATTTTAACTTATAAAAACTATCAGGCCCTAGTTGTGATTTATCTAGACCGGAAACAAATTAGCCGTGAGACAGGAAGGAGTGCTCAAGATATACAATGTTGCCATGTTATGCTCCCCTCAGAGGTAAAGTTAGAACGGCTGGAGTATAGTATCGCTTGAAGGAGCTTTGCCAGTGGTCCCACTTTTGTGGATGTCAGCATTCAGTTTAACCGAGGACTGAGGAGCTCAGCCTATGGTTTACAGGAATTGTTGTAGTATCTCTTTGCTATCTCAGCACTCGGCACAGAGAAAAAGAGACATACTAGTATATTGTCGCTACCTTATGGCCGCAGCGAACGCCTCATTGGCAGTTATAAATAGATTACAACTAATGTACATCTTTATAAATCTGCAGTAATAATTACTACCTTTATCCTGTAATATTTGGGTGAAAATAAGGGAGGAACTGACAATGTTCTGACCATCCCCACGGTGAACCGGAGTAATAACCACGTTACAAACATTCCGCACTTTTGATGCGACTTCTGTTTATTTCTTCTCTGTGCATACGATCTGTTATGAGGAATCTGTTTGTACCTCAGATTGTGCATCTCAGCCTTTAGCTAGTAACTTTGATGTACGGAATACAAGAGCCCATCTATATAGAATTTCCCTATTTTTACATATTAAAGATTTGACAAATGTATAATCTACTAATATTTGATTAATTATATTTAGGAACAAATCATTTCCCCCTAAATGTTTAGTTACAACACAAAAATATTTCGACTTTTTCAAAATTTAAAAATATATTAGGTTTCGAAAACAATAAATGATAAATTAAAAGTTTGATTATTTGGATATTGAGGCATTGGAACCCGTATCTTGGCATTTTTCAGAATATGAAAATATATAGATAAGTTAGAAGAAAGCCTTTAGTTTAATACCACAATTAAGTGTTTTAATTCTGTATGAAATGTGAGGTCAAGTAGTTTTGAAGTTATAGACATCTCAGGAGAAGACATATTTGTATATAGAGTGAAATAGATTTAGTTCCCCGTTCATACTTTCCTCAGACTAACCGACTTGTGATCAAAGAAGCATATGAAAGAGGTTCCTGCACTAAGTATTCCTTGGCCAATATGAACTTGTACTTATCAATATGATCCAAGTATTTAATAATTGTAAGTTTAAATATGAAATTGTCACCTGAGTAATGGCAGTTTAATGGGAGAAATGAGTGTGAGTAGTGAGGCCGAGTTGGTTGTACGTTCATAACTTTGATAACCGATTTGAGTTATTAAACATTTATCTTAAAGAGTGAATTTTTCTTAAATTGACTTAGTTTTTCAAGACTTGCATTAGCATAGTACGAGCCTGAGATAGAATATCCAACTACTCTCAGGCATTAACTACTCTCTGGCATTAAGAGTAGTTAATTAAGAGTAGTCATGTGTACTCTTATTAACGATTTATTTTAGATTTGATGTACTACATAGTTACACGTGTGTGTAATCAGGGGGATGCCCTGATTAATATTCACGGCATTAACGCAAAAAGTCATTCATTAATATATATCACCAGAAAATCATGCAAAATATTTTTAAGAATAATATTTCAACATTTTTTTATTTGACGTGTTTTTTACTGTGAATCCTAACATATTGATGATATTATTTCTTTTGCAAAAAATATTTTCATTCATATTACCTGTCCTAACCCAATCCATGCTCAATATTTCAGGGTTTGTATTCAAATCGGGTTGTGGTAAAAATAAATGTAAACAAATATGTCTATGGCAATTACTTTATTATCATTGTGCTTATGGTCACTGTACTTAGTCAAAGAAGTCTCATATTTTTTTCATGTTATATTCATTGATTTTCTTGTATTTCTCTTAAATTTTCATATTAAATCACTATAATTAATTAGTTGTTATGTACGTTTAACCGCATTTCATCAGTGTGCTATATTTTTAATCTTCATAAATTTGTTTTTTATCTTTAATAATTTAATTATATATAAACATACAAAGACACGTAATCAAGGCCATTGGCTAAGTATATCTTCAATTCGATTCATGAAATAGATTTACACATTTGAACATGAATATACAGGGTGACAGAAGTTAGTGTTAAAAATTTTTTCTGGTGAAACTATCACATATTAGTGACTAAAAAATGGAAATATTATTATCTTCACCCTAACCATGTTTAATAAATAGACATTTTTATTGTTTTTTTAATAAACATTTTTTTTTAGTAAAACTTAGTTTTCACCACTATTCATTAAGATTTTTTCTTTTTGGCGTGTTTTTTTAAATCTACACAACATTTTACATAGGAATTCAAGGTAAAGAAATGTTTTATTGTGAGTTTATTATAAACGAATTTGTGACAAAGTGAAATTTTAGGCTTTTTTAAATATAAGTCACAAGATATACAGGCCGAGGACTTCCTTAAAATAGTTACTGAAGAGAGGCCAATAACAGAAAAAACTTACCCGTTTTTTAAGCTTTAAATCGATGTAATACAACTGTACTCTCATACTCGTCTTCTAATGGTTAATACAGAATCTATCCTGAAAAACAAGGTTAGCTTAAAATGCCAAGGGATCATTGAAGTAGTCAAAATAACATTATTTTTTTATTCACTACAGTACGTATGTTATTCACAAGATCAACACCTAAAAATAATGAAAGAAGAAAAACACAGAAAATAATGTAATCTACAGAGTATGCTCAAACTGTCTGCCTCCGTTTCTTATGCAAGCCCTTGCACGCTTTCTCATGGCCCTGACCGTCACATTCACAGTTAATTTGTCTCGCACCTTTTGGGCAGCTACCTGAATTCTGTTTCTCAGTTCTTCTTCTGAGTTCATAGGGGCTGAATAAACTTCATTTTTCATCATCCCCCAAACAAAGAAATCCATAGGAGAGAGGTCAGGAGATCTGGCCGGCCAAGGTATGGTTCCAGCGCGACCTATCCACATAGGGTAGTTTTCCGTCAGCCATTGTCGCACATCATGGGTGAAATGAGGGGGAGCACCGTCTTGCTGGAAAATGATGTTGTCCCTCTCGTTATAGTCCAGACCAAGTCCATCCAGAAGTGTGGGCAAGGTATGTTGTAAGAAATCTAAATAAGTTTGACCGTTTGAATTTTCTGGAAAAATGTGCGGGCCTAAAAGTTGATTTCCGATGACACCGGCCCTGAATACATACGTTGACTTGGAAACGTCTTTGAAAAGAACTTTCTCTGGACACTCTTGGATTTTCTTCGGCCCAGTGATGCATGTTATGCGTGTTGAAAACGCCAGCCCTAGTAAAGGTAGACTCATCAGTGTACAGGATCTTTCTCAAAAAGTGATATTGCTCAATATCACTGTTGAGCAGCCAGCGACAGAACTGTACTCTTGGAGCATGATCACGTGGTTCTAATGATTGAACTTTTGTAAAATGATACGGATAAAAATTATTTTCATGTAAAATACTTAATATCTTGCCCTTGGAAACACCAACTTCGCCGGCAAGTTGTCGGCTGCTTGTTTCAGGATTTCGACGAACTAAATTTAGAACTCGATCATCCAAGCCTACATCTCGGAGAGCAGGACCTACCTCGTTTGGCTGCCTGTGAACACTTCCTCTCTCCAACAAACGCTGATGTAGCCTCGAAAAAACTTGAGTACTAGGCACTCTACGATCTGGATAACGTAATTGGTATTCTCTTTGAGCAGCCTACCTTGAATTCCTATGTAAAATGTTGTGTAGATTTAAAAAAACACGTCAAAAAGGAAAAAATGTTAATGAATAGTGGTGAAAACTAAGTTTTACTAAAACAAAACATGTTTATTAAAAAAACAATAAAAATGTCTATTTATTAAACATGGTTGGGGTGAAGATAATAATATTTCCATTTTTTTGTCACTAATATGTGGTAGGTTCACCAGAAAATTTTTTTAACACTAACTTCTGTCCACCCTGTATGAAACAAGCAAATCGACTACACGACTTGAAAGGTGGGTTTAGGGTTATACCCTCTTACGGAAAGTAAATGAAAGAAGTAAGCTAAGATTCGACACCATATTTGTGAGATTTACAGAATCAAACTTCAACCACCAACTTGATACTTCTTGTTAGCTTTAATTTCTGACTTCGCTTAGCGTTATGTAAAAATATACAGAAGTGCGGGAATACCTTGTAAAATCATGGTAAACACATCAGAGGGGTGGTGCATCAACATTCTTAGTCACTTCCTCTCACAAAACAACTTGCGTTGTTCTGTTTACAAAGACCACTAAGTACTGTTCAATGTAACTCAGCACAGACCGTAATCACTACTCCCTATAAAAGACACTACAAATTACAGAGTTCCTAATGGTGTGTAAAAATAGTTTGGCCAGAAGTTATCATTTTCCAAACATCAGAAACATGAGATATAGAAATGGTCTCTGATCCCTTCTATATCGTTGATGGGCTTAGATTAGCTGACGATCACAGATCTGTGTTTTCCAAGAATATGACTACAAGAGTCAAAAGCATATTTAAAACTGAACCATATATCACAATCAAGGCCTTAGCACCTGCTGAATTATAACGTGATAAAGTCATATTTATATTCAAACTAACTCTTGAGATCAAAGAATAAAATTCGTGAGGTGATTTCTGATGTATAAGAATTTAATTAAGAACAGATAAACATCAGTTAATGCGTGTTGTTCTGTTTAAAAGAAAATATGAAGCATCTTTACGTTAAGACGTCAACGTTTGTTCAAATAAGAGGTCAGAGTGGAAACTAATATTCAACCATTGCTATAATACAAGCAATGGTTATTTTGTTATTATTAACAAATGGATTTTGTTATTATTAACAAAAGCAATGGTTATTTATTATTAACATATAATGGGTGTTTTTTACAGCGGGGGGGGGGGCGGTGGTATTGACTCACCCGCCCGCCCATACACGTACAGTGGTATTGACCCACTAGTCCGCCCTTTCACGTACAGTGGTATTGACCCACCCACCCGCCCTTACACGTACAGTGGTATTGACCCGCCCTTACACGTACAGTGATATTGACCCACCTACCAACCCATACACGTATAGTGGTATTGACCCACCCGTCCACCCTTTCACGTACAGTGGTATTGACCCACCCACCCGCCCTTACACGTACAGTGGTATTGACCCACCCACCCATACACATAAACTGGTATTTTAAGTAGTGATTTGGTCTGATAGCTATGTCTCTATGTCACAGACAAATAAAATTGTACCCGCCTACCTATACACGTACAGTGGTGATGACCCACCTGCTCACCCATACACATACAGTGGTGATAACCCATTCGCCCACTCATACATGTACAGTGGTGATGATTAAATTTTGTGCTTATAACGTTTTTGCAAATGGGGTACTCACACACAAAACTACAGCAACACCCATACACGTACAGTGGCACTGATCTTTATTGCTGTCTATCATTAGTTATAAAAGGATTTCTAGTAATAACGGACGATCTCCTTCTTAATCTTATTCTGCCCATTCCAATACATTTTTGATTTGTGGAAGGAATAGACTATTGGACTCACCCACACACCCATACAAGGGTATTGACCCGCCCACCCACCAATACACGTACAGGGTATTGACCCGCCCGCCCACACATACACCAACAGGAATTACCACAGCACGTGTATGGGTGGGCGGGTGGATCATCACCACTGCACATGTATGGATGAGTGGGTGGGTCATCACCACTGCACGTGTAAATTATTTGTTAATATTTGGCATATTGCCAATACCATCACCACTGCTCGTGTATGAGTGCGTCATCACCACTGCACGTGTATGGGTGGACGGGTGGGTCATCGCAATTGTACGTGTATGGTATTTTTGTTCTCAACTATCAGAGAACAAAAATACCATAAATGGCCATTAATAAATAATTAATAAATACTCATAAATATCATTAAATGATGTGCTGAAATGCATACTTTCTATCAAATATATGAATATGAGAAAAGGGTGGACAGTTTAGTTATAAAAACGCGGAAACTTTGTAGCCGCAAAGAACTTCGCGGATAAAGTTGAAAAAAGCGTAAACGCGGAAGTCTGGTAAGCCTACCAAGAGTTCCACTCTTGGTAGAGTGGAACTCTTGGAAAGAGTACCACTGTACGTATATGGGTGCGTGGGTGGGTTAATACCACTGTACGTATATTGGTGGGCGGGTGGGTCATTACCACAGTACGTATATGGGTGGGCAGGTGGGTTAGTACCACTGTACGTATATGGTGTGTGTGGGTTAGTACCATTATATGTATATGGGTAGGTGGGTGGGTTAGTACCACTGTACGTACATGGGTGGGCAGGTGGGTTAGTACCACTGTATGTATGTGGGGGGGACGGGGGGGTCAGTAACACTGTACGGATATGGGTGGGCGGGTGGGTTAGTACCACTGTATGTATGTAGGGGGGACGGGGGGGGTCAGTAACACTGTACGGATATGGGTGGGCGGGTGGGTTAGTACCACTGTATGTATGTGGGGGGGACGGGGGGGGTCAGTAACACTGTACGGATATGGGTGGGCGGGTGGGTTAGTACCACTGTATGTATGTGGGGGGGACGGGGGGGGTCAGTAACACTGTACGGATATGGGTGGGCGGGTGGGTTAGTACTACTGTATGTATGTGGGGGGGACGGGGGGGGTCAGTAACACTGTACGGATATGGGTGGGCGGGTGGGTTACTACCACCGTACGTGTTTTCCTGAATTTCTGTTTATGATAAAATACGTATTTATTTTATTTGCAAGAAGACATCTGGTCATGTAGCATTTAAGGTATTTTATATTGATATGTTTAGTTTAGTCATATACACAGAATATAATTTTATGATGAAATCAGAGTTTAGGTAGATTTTGTACCATTGTACAATAATGCAGTAGTAGTACCATTGTAAGTGTATAGGTGGGCGGGTGGGTTACTACCATTGTATGTGTATGGGTGGGCCGGAGGGTTTAATACCATTGTACGTGTATAGGTGGGCCGGTGGGTCAATACTACTGTACGTGTATGGGTGGGCGGGTGGGTTAGTACTATTGTACGTGTATGGGTGGGCCGGTGGGTTAGTACCATTGCACGTGAATAGGTAGGCCGGTGGGTCAATACCATTGTACGTGTATGGGTGGGCCGGTGGGTTACTACCATTGTACGTGTATTTTAGTACCATTTTACGTATATGGGTGGTTGGTTGAGTGGATCAGTACCCACCAATAAATCTAACATATTTTACTATACTAATACTTTAATACAGTAGTAATAATACTAAATATAAATATAGTAAGAGACTACGTAAATTAATTCAATGTGGTTTAAGACAGTAGTGATCTAATACTTTTTTTGTTTTTTATTGTACTTACCTAAGACAGATTATTGTTATTGTTATTGTTGTTATTGATATTAGAGAAAGTAAGTTTGGGCCTTGATTATGTACACCTACATAATCAAGGAAAGGAGGAAAAGGAAAAGGAAAATGAGATTTTCAACTAATGTTGTGGTAGTTACACTGAAAATATATTTCGTAGTTCTTTCATGCAACGAACATAAATCATGTACGTATATCCATCAATATGAATTAAATGTGATGGAAATTCAATGGTTTTCTTTCTTGTAGATGTTTGCACACCAGTAGAGGAACAATCAAATCCTCGCTACTGGTGAGGTTGAGGGTGTCTGGTGTGTCGTAATAAGTGGTTAAAGTAAATCTTTTAAACTATAAATGTCGTAATCATAAGCATCCTTTTATATATATAATACGTTTAATATCAAAGCATCTTTTTTATATAATAACTCCCCCCTTATTTCTTGACCAATTTAAACGGTTGGGGTGTCAACAAATTCACCTCTGTAGTTGTGCAATAAGGTCTTTAATATTCAATATTTTACCCTGAAGGACACGGGGAGCCCTCAAAGTACGATTTTTGGCGATAAGAATAACATGGAGAAATTTTAATTAATCAAAAGGGAACAGCTGTTCAAATGTGAATAATGATATTTGGATAATTTTAACAGCTGTTGCAATGTCAATAATGGTGCTTGTAATACCACAGTATAAAACACCCAGTAGCGACACGCCATTGCATTATTGGAGACTAGTGCGACGCTAGCGATCCTAATAGCAGGAGCATAAACTACACATCAGTACCGTTGTTTTGCCTTGTATTTCGAAAATAAGTAGAATAATATTAATAAAAAAGGTCCATAACAGAATATTTTTGACATGTACTAATAACAGCTGTGGATGTAAATAATGCAGAAATACGCGCTTCTCGCTCCCGTCACTACGAACGCAAGTGCCGTGCTTGTCGCAAATGTTGTATTGAGTGGCACTACTGGGTGTTTTATACTGTGGTAATACTGAGGAGGTTAGATATGTCATAATGTTAAACCAGGAAGGTTGTAAGCATGTTTTAATTCATATCCAACTGTAATAGGGCTCCGCCCCACTGGACTTTAAAGTTTGAATGGTAGTCTAATGCAGTTATTTTATTTATTTTATTAATCTTCAATTGTTAAACAAAAACACATGAAATAAACACGTTTGAAATTGGATAAGTAATATCAATGAGTATTTATAGTAATAAATAGGTAGCTAGGCAAGTAATGTGAGTTAGATACTGTAAATATATGTACAAATCATGATTTTACGTGATACAATTTACATACTAATATTTGTAGTCAAAAGTCATAAATCGAGGCTGAGGTATCACGAGCGCAGCGAGTTGCGGGGTTGGCAGTTTGTATCATAATTTTGTAAACAATGTTTATTTACAAAAATGGAATAAAAGTAAATTTATTGATTAAAAATAGCATTTTATTATATTAAAATTTGATATTTATAAGAATGGATTTGAAATAATATTCTTTTACTGTTGAATAATTATATGTTTTTTACGACAGCAATTATTGTTTAGTGAATTGTTTTAGTTTTTATTCGTTTTTTGAATGGGCTCAGCTGATAACGACGGGTTATTAATTAAAGACACTTTCTAAGAAATTGTCGGCCTTAGTTTGTAACAAAGACTGAACTCACTCATATTTTGACGACCAGTTTCTTAAGAATAAATAAATGTAAATATTATAAACTATTGATGCTATTGTATTTTCTGAATCAACATATATGTTGCGATATTTTGTAAGTCACAGAGTTAGAAGGGATGGGTTACACTATCAGGTTGAACAGATGGATAAAGTTCTTATCTCTAGTGACTTATTCGAGCTGAAGTGCTTTTTAGAACCACATCTGAAACTCTCTTCACATTTACAGGTACGAGATTTTCTTAGCCATGCATTATAGTCATTTAGGATCAATTTAAAAATGAAAATGTTTGAGCACTGTGCAAATATAAACAAGTAGTACAATTTTCACACATCATTATTGTGTGAAAATCTAAAACCTAGTGGTTGTCCATTTTAAGGCTTTTGAGGAATTTCAATTAACATGCTTAATAATTATTGAAAATAAATCGTAATTTTTCTGTTTTTAATCCTTTTTAGTTAATTATATATCGTTTTAACTTTAAACGTCTTATGGTAGCACTAATTCAGCTTTCTTTATTGAATAAATCATTTATGATGGAGATAAAAAGTTTCACCCTTCAACCTTACAAGTCGGCCTACAATAACTTTGTTTCTATGTTTGTTTATTCTTAAATAGATTTTTATGTTTATTTATGACTATGCGACCTGGATAGCTCATTATACTCATTTGATAAATTAAATTGAATTATTCTATTGTTTTGGACGACTTGGAAACTAATAATGAAGGCAAAACTTAATTTCTTAAGTTATAAAAATTTTATAAGCCAACAATATTACGAACATTAATTATTCATGGGTTATAATTAGGTCAATTTCCTTTGAAACTTCGATGTCTCATAGCACTGATTTTATTTATTGCTTAAATAGGTCTTAACTATTTATTAGTATTTCGAGGTCCGTACCTCAAATATTTCAGGCACAAATTAGGTTGGCTACGGTAACTGTTTTACATAAATCTATGGTTCAACTGTTAAAATATACTATACGTGTTATGAGAATATTATCACAAGAACAATATTTTTTAAGTAAAGAAACGTGGTTATAAAATGAAATAGAAAATTGAAATCTGTTCATTTTTACACGAGTTTTTAGAATTAACATTTATAGTGAAATTATGTAATAGAAAGTAAAAAGTATTTATTTTCAACTACGTTTTGATCAGCAAGTCCCTTCTTAGAATTAACCTGATAATAAATAAGCAATAGAAATCAATTTTAGATTATTTGTGTTGAGTAAAAATCGTCTTTTTCGTATGAGTACATATTCAATATGAAATCAACAACATTACTAGGTAAATCATTCAAGCATAAATAAAAATTTATAGCATTCTAGGTTGCAGATGAACTGTATTGGTTTTTTACATATAATTGTTTAAAATATCACAATTTTAACAATTATATTTATAGTATTATTTTTCGTTTATAAATAGATCACATTCCATAGGTTAATAACAATGAAAATCGTAGCAGTTTTATCAATAAATGGAGTGTTAAAATTAACTTCTGCGAAAAATTATTAATGAAATGTCATGGAAATATCTGAAACAACTTAGTGGTGAAATAATATTGAATTGACGTAGATGTTGAGTTCCTAGAGTCCTAGTTTATTTTGAGTATCGTGTATCGTGGGGTTCCTAGTAGAACTGATAGCACACCCGGTGTCCTTGGCTGTTATCACCACTGATAACGTGCGTGACACACGCCCTCCGCAAATATGACTCACATCCATATCTGTAAAACACTGTGCAATATACAACCAAATATTTACTGACTGATTTAATAATTTACTAAGTAAAGAATTCGGAAAAGGCTTATTTGCTCAGATTATCTGCTGAAATAATTATTAGCTACTTCTACTTAACATATTGAAAAATAAATTAATGTTACTTTAAATTAAACGACATACTATTGGGGTTTTTAACGTTCAAATATTAAATAAATATATCGTATATTTTCGCATTATATACATACTACCAAAGACAGAAAAAATACAAGCAATACTTATATGAAAAATTCATGTGTAATTGCTATCAAACAAATGTTCCGGTAATTATAAATTTTGAATTTATTGTTATTTGAGACGCTGAAAAGTAAAAACCGAATTTATTTTCCATAAATATTTTATTCTGTTCCCCTCCAATCAGCTTGTTATAAATTCTCTCGTTAAAACCTGACCGAGGCTAATTTTTTATGTGGTTTTAATAATTTATAATTTTTGAGGAAAATTCATTTAGAATTAATATATACCCAGCATTAAAATGGGTTCAATAAATATAATACTTACTAAACCATAGTAAATAAATAAAAAAACCTTTAATATCTTCAGACCAATGTTTGCTTTAGCAAGCGTCTATATAAGACTTATTCGGCAGAGGAACACAGTGGAAACCAGTAACTCAATTTCAGATAGTTAAAAAATTAAAATCTGCATTGCATAAATCTATAAATTTTGCAGCAAAGAATAATTCTGTTAGAATTCACTCGTTCAATACAATCTGATCTAAATAGAGGAACACTTCTCGTTACGAAGAGCTGAACGTAATGTATTCTAGTACCTAACAAACTTTCAAAATCGAAATACGAAATAGCTGATTTTTATATAAAGTTATGTACGATAGTCATATACCAAGAAAGATGTAGCAACATTGTTTAAACATCACTGACCATTCATTTTTTTAAAAATAAATTAGACTTATAATCTGGAATTTAAAACATATTTGCAGTTGGTTTAAGGAATTCATTTTTGAGAAACAATCTAGAATATCCTTCGTAGGGCTTGAATATAAGGGTAAAGGAACGTTCTAAATAAAAAAATTGAACTCCTCAATTTTTGTTTTACTTTAAAAGAAATCCTTCTTGTCTCTAAGAGATGTTGAATCTGTAAACGATGGATTTATTGCATTTTGTGGTTGTCAATAGACATCTTTATATTAATCTATATAAAAACATTATGATTTCCAGCTATTCCACATTAAGTAGGATGGTATCTTCATCCTTTCGTTGAAAGTACATATTAGATCAGTTGTTTACCATCCCAAACGTGACAAGTTTTATCTATCGCAAATAGCGTCGTTCTACACTTTTCTAGCGCCACATTCTGTCTATACAATCGGCAATCGAGTCGTGCCCAAGGGCCAAAGGAAGGTTCTCATACCCAAGTTCTCACGGTGGATGCTGTATGTCCATGCTGCGGGCAACGCGTGGTTACACAACTCGGCACGCGTGACCTTCAGTGGTCCGGCGCACGAAACGCACGCATGCACGCCTCTAATTGAGCGGAATGTCCTGGCACAAATCTTGCTGGACATGTCGGATTACAATAACTATATAAACAGAGTAGTGTTTATATTAACGGTTTTGTTGCCTAAATAAGATTTAATTTTTAAATTTGTTTGACTCTTCAATTGTAAATAGTAAAATAATGTCGTTATTAATTATTATGCGTAGGATGGTACTCACCCACCCTTACTCTTACGTTGGGTACCCGCCCACCCATTCAAATTAAACACGTACTGTATTGGACCCCCCCCAAAAAAAAAAAAAAAAAAAAAAAACACACACACACGTTCAGTGGTATTGACCTTATACCGTGGTATTGACCAACCCACTCTCCCATTCAAGTATTGACCCACCATCCCCCCCACACACTTCAGTGGTATTGACCCTCCCACTCTCCCATTCACGTACAATGGTATTGACCTCCCCCCCAACACACACGTCAGTGGTCTTAACCCTCCTACCCTCCTATAGGTACACTCCTATATGAACTACCCGTCCTTCCACACTCGTACCGTGGTCTTGACCATCCCACCATCCCATACACGTACAGTGGTTTTGACCCTCCTAAACAGTACAATGGTATTGAATGGTAGAGTGGAATATGAACTCAGTTAGTAACCAGATTACACTCATCCACACTCATCCTACACTCATATAATCATTCATATTCGCCTTAAAATACCAACAACGTTGTGTCGGCGTCTCATATGTAAGAATGTAAGAAAGAATGTAAAGAACTGTTGGAACCACCCGTGGAGGGCAATTGCGAAACTATGTAAAACCACATAGAAAATTGAACAGAGGTTCGCTTTCTTATAGCAGTAGTGAACGCCTCACTGGTATTTACCAATTAATGTAAACCTTACAAATTTGTAGTAATAATTTCTACGTTTATCCTTCAGGATTTAAGGGGAATAACAGAGGAAATGCCAACGGTGCTGACATCCGCACATAAAACTGGAGAACTAACTATTTGACACCCCAAGTGTCTCTAACTCGACACCCATTCAGCGCACTATTTGATCCAATCTCCGTTTCTTTTCCCTGTGGTAAAACAAATTATTTTATGACATTATTTTTCAAGTTGTGCGACACAATACTTACTATATACAATTTTTTAACCGTTAGAATCTATCCAAACCGCAAAACCTTATTTTCCTGACTCTCTCTACAAAGAAAACAAGAGAACGTGAAACCATCATGGACGTTTTACTTAAAATTGATTTTCATTTTACACTTAAAATTGCAATGGATGAATAAGCCACTCTTGATTTTACAATAGCTTCATGAAATAACGATGGCTAGACATAAATATTAGTACCTGACTATTACAACCTTACTCCTGCAGTTTGGTGGTCCCGGAAGTCGGTCAGAGGCAGACGGTGTCAGCACTCAGCAAGCTCGAACAGCTGACGGAAATGCCAAAGCCAGGGCTGCCAACTCAAGGTATCAGTATCGGTGTAGAATTTCACACTTGTGACATTTGAAAACCGCAGACTTAACAAGAACGTAGACTAATCTTGCAACTACGTACATACACGTCAACCACGTCTTCAATATCAGTTTTACACTTAAGACATTTCTGACTGTAATGTCAAGTAAATGCAGATAAATTTACTGGTAAATAACAAAATATAATAAACTTCCTACTTCATATATCTCATTGCAACTCACCCTCGAACTATAAAAACATTGCTGGACCCATCGAGGGTGGGTGCGAAGGCACCGGACTCAGGAGGACGACACAGAACAAAAAAAACACAAGTTGAATGGCCAAAATATGGTTTATAGCAATGAAAAAAAAACATTTAAATTCAAAAGTATTAACAAAATATTAAGTTACAAATAACAAAAATGTAAACATTAACGGACAAAATGGGCTGTTGACAGTTTGTGAAAAGTTACGATATTTATCAAAAGTTACAGAAAAATTTATAAATATATTTTGGCCTCGAGGCAATAGAAATAAATAAAGAAAGAAAGCAAGATTGATAAATATAAACAGTACAAAATATCAGTAAAACGTAAGCTATATAAAAAAATAGGTTAGGCTTAATAATATTTTTTATAAATGTATAAATATAGAGCTCTGGAAAAATAATAAATAAACAATAACAATGAACACGTATAAGAATAGTTAAATAGCAGAATACACGAATGAATAAACTACAACTAGAAAACAATAACTACAGATAAAAAAAGGACAACATTTTTAAATGGCAGCTGAACTTATTTGAACCTCGGGCAACAAAAGATTTTTGGAAGGTTTTGGCCAATTTGGAAAAGTTAAAAAAAATAAAAGAATAAAATTAATAATTACGCCGAAAATCAGCAGGCTAAACTGGGCGACTCCTAATGGGAACAACAAAGTGAAGAATTACCCGAGAACCCCGTTCTTTAAAAGAAATTTACCAGAACACCTCCATAAAAAAAATATAAACAAAAAAATAAAAATAAAATCTAAAAATATATCTCGCTTTAAAATGACACTGTTTACAGAAACAACAAAACAAGTTTTTCACAGGTAGCACTTATTCTAACACACTTAAAAAATCTTCAACAGTTTTAAATGCTGGGGGGCCAGAAGGGCACAAAAACTGAGTTTGGGTCACCTACTTGTCGATGTCTTCATCCTGGAGGACGATGGATGGACAGCGCGGAAAGGATGAAGAAGTGGCTGCCCCTCTGGGACGCATAGTAGAGGCTATAAAAAATAAAATAGTCCCAGCCCGTAGGTTCCGCACTGTGCCTCCAGGAAAACGTCGTCAGTAGCCATGCAGGTGCCCGTCCAACACTCTCCGATCCCGGAGCCAGGGCTAAACGTCTCTAGCCACAAAAGATGTCGTTGTCGGCTGCCAAGCTAAAATGACGAATTTGCCAAGGAACACAGAAAACGAAATCACGGAACACGAAAACGAAAACAAAAATACTAAAACTAAATGGACCACAGAGAGGAAGACGATCGTAATGTGCAAACGGCACATCATATACAATACGTACAGAGATAACGTATCAAACCAGAGGTCATCCAAGTTGTACAGTAGAAATGACAACGATCTTTGAGGTAGGAATGAAAACGAATGATAGCAACTCAATTGAACAACAATTGTTACGATGTTTTGACATTTTACGTATCTTGATTGAAGCATTAAATATTACAATTATACTATCCAACTTCTTTCTAATTTAACAGAATTTATTTCAATAACTGCGATGTAATATAAAACTATTATGTATATGCTATACATATTTACTACAGTACTGTATTAAAATATTCTATGACTATGAGGTTCGTTATAAGTAGATCATATTATGTTAAAATATGTACTATTGCAAATAAATATATACTTCTTTTGTCAATAAAGAATATAATAAATTACTTGTGACTTTAACAACTTGACCTCTCAAATAGGCCTATATGTAAATGGGTTTCTTTTGACTTCTGTTAGGCTACCTGCTTACATTAGTTCAATAACAAACTCAAAATTAGGTACAAATATGATTTATTAATGGTATTGACATAAACAATGATATTTTAGTATGGTAATCATTTTAAAACAGTTATTGAAACGTACACTTCGGTTAGACTTGACGCATAAATTGCTCGTGCTGGACTTGATTTATTTTATAGAAAAAATTAATTGTTTGGAAAAAAGGCATTTTTGTTAATAATTATGAAAAGTGAATAGAGAATGGCAAAAATATTTGATTAACGTTTGGAGTGTGTGATATATTGGTTTGATGGAGTTGATCTCACCCAGCGGTTCTTATAAAGTATATTATATTGAAGTTCCTCTGGATAACTTTTTAATATTATTTGATTAAAGGTTCACTGATTCAAAGTTCACTTGTACAAAAAATACTTAATTAAATTCTTCATAGTAAGTCATTTTTACTATTTTATTTTAGTAACAACTGCAGCCAAAACTGTTCACACAAGAAAATGGCTTGCTTTCATCTCCATTGCTGGATGAAGAGAAAGTCCTTCTTCCAAGTTCATTGTAGGAAAGAATTTAATTATTCTATATGTTTTAATTTTACATTGGTCAATCACTTGAACCTAGGCTGGCTTTTCATTGGTGGAAAATATTTGCCGTTGAATAGGTTTTTGGAAAACGATTGTTATTATTTTATTTGAAACGAGTTGAAATGTCATGATCATCCTTATAGATAGCTCGCTGAACAATCTTTATGCTTCACAACACATGTATACATTAAACTCAATGAAATATCGGTTTAACATCGGTTGATAAGGCGTCATTTGAAACTGTCTTTATTATATTATTAAACATATAATTTATAAAATATAATAACCTACTATTTTAGATGAAATACTACCATAAAAACATTAAGGAGTATTTCATATACATTTCAGTAAAACATTGTACAAATGTTTATTGTTTTACGCAATCGGCTAACATGTATCGCATGCTGAACATGCCTTTTTATTTGAAATCATGACTACAAGAGTTTGATATCAGTTCATTTAACTGATGTGATTATACATGAATTTAATAGTGGACAATGTAACAATTGAACTTGATAGTGGATAAATTCTTAACGTAATTCAAAATAAAATCTAATACACATTTCGTCATATTTACATTAAAAGCCTTGTAAAAATAAATATCAAATGCCATTTAAATCTGATCGGTTTACACGTGTACAAATGAACTAACGTAACGTTATACTGACTTCTTTTTGATGTTTAAAATTCATTTAGGGCTAATGAAAAATATTAAATAGGTAAATTAAGTTAAAATACTTTGTTTATCCACATTCTTTATCCCAATACAAATTTAACCAAGAGTTTTTTCCTCGTATTTCGTATCTGTCCAAGTGTATTTACAGATTCGAAACAAGTACAAAATTACAGGATGGCTTAATTAATCAAAATAGAAATAATATCTAACACTCGAAACAAAAATAAACTAACAATCATCTAGATTCTACCGTCAAAATATTGATATTTGAAGTGTCCAAATTACTTGAAGTTCCTTTGCGTATGAGTATAATCAATCTTTCCGTGTATTCTCCGGATTGATCAATTAAAAATAGAATGACTAATGTGGACACAGTTGATCTGACTGATCAGGATAAACAGTTCATTTTCCATAAGCGAAGACCGTAGTGGGCATTATAAATGTCATTCTTGCAATACAGCTTTTATCTGTGTCAAGTACGAGACTTTCGGAGCACGATATAAATACAGCGTTCATTGCATTGACATGTGTGGTTTCCTTCACATGCTGTTGAACGTTATGGGCAAGCAAAACTATGAATAAATGTAACATAAAATAAGGAGGAGACGTGATAAGCAAAACACGAGTCAGTGTGGTATAGCATAAACAGTGCTTAAGTAGATGGGAGTGAAGGTAATGATGCGTGTTTTCATGGATCGAAAGTATTTTTATTCTAATAATATCAAAGACTATTGTTATATATAGATTAATTGATGTATTATATATTATTGTTAAAAAGACAACATTTACCAATCCTTATATAGTTATTGACAAAATCGATTTCATCTCGTAAGAGCACCATTAGTTATTATATTCAAATGTAAAAAAACTAACATTATGATGATCTTAAGAGATAGAAATCGTCTTTGTTAACATGCTTAAATATTGCAAATGTTGACTTTTTACTTTCTCCCATATGCGTTAGCATAGAGAAGGTATTGTGATCGTCCAAAAAAGGTTTTTTACAAGTTGGTCTAAAAATTAATTTTAGGACCCACTGAACCTAAAAAGATGTTTAAAAAAAGTTTTTTCTCAGTATGTCTGTCTAACGCAGTTGTGAACTGTCCGTATTTGTGTACGTGCAGTTCACTGGAGACCAAACGGATGTATAAACTTTTATTAAATTTTGTATGTAGGTGTATTAAGCAAACATCTCCAGACCATTTGTTCAATTTTTGGAAATTTTAGTTTTTTTATTTTTATGGGCAAAAACATACAAAAATGGGATCTTCTCAAAAAAGGCTGCAACGAAAACTTTCAGGAAATATGTGAATTACAATTTAAAATATTTTAGTAAAACCGCATGTCTCTAACTTGACTAGTTTTTTTAGTTATGACTAAAAAACATATTTGGGTATCAAACAGTCAAGCAGCTTTAACCGTACATGACAAGACTAAACAGCTGACTGATTTCGTAAGGTCTTCGTAACAAAGGGGTTGGTAAGGTAACCTAACTGCCTCTAGGTCATGGTACTACCATTAATGGCTAAAATGAACAAATATTAGTTAGTAACCGACTACACCCATCATAAACTCGCTGTAGTAATAGTTGTCATTTGCCTATAAGCATGGAAACGTTCCAATATCTCATACTTGGTTCTTCATTATTGTTCTGGTATCGGCTTCACTAAATTGGGTTTGTCCAACTATTATACATACTACCATTTTAGACGCTAATTAAACACGACACCGAGATACTTGAACTCACTCAAACATTCAATAACCTCACAAGACACACATCCATTGAAGTCACCACAGGAATGAAGATGCAGATTAAAGTTTGTCGGATCACAATCGGCCTTTAAAGAGGGGCCGATATTGATCAAACCATCACTTTGATATGCAGTGCCGAAAACCTCCTCCCAGCTGATTCCTTCAAACAACAAATGCGGCGAATACGAACAGTTGACCATCATGTAGATTTATTTTGCCCGAGTTATTAATGTGAATGAAGAAAAGGAAAGGGCCAAGTGTGCGGCCTTGAATTACTCCATAAACAATCGTTCGAAAATTGTACATTTGCACATTTATTTATTTAATTATTTGCATTTTAATAATAAAATATATAATTATAAAAAATGTATAGTAATACAGAAATAATAAATTTAACTAAGTACATTAAATACAAAATAGAAACCTTAAATAAATTGTTATTAATTTATTTATATCATTTTACAAATCATAATACAAAATCTTTGTGGAATTATCTCCCTAGCTGACAGTTAATTGGGAGAATACATTCATCCTGCATATAATCATACTCCTACGCATCCCTACATAGTGTGTTTAGTATATAGCAATATAAGGCATTGTTATTAATACTAAACAATAACATTATATTATTTCATTTAACCTTTTTCTGTTGATGGTATTATTGTTGGAATATTATACATATTAGGCCTATACATATGTAAGTTTTTTTTATGTAATCGCTTCATATAAAAAATAACTTTTTGCAATTTGTATGGTTATTTAAATATTAAATAATATATACTAATCCAAATAAAATATGTTATTTTAAACGTATAAAATGATAGTATTATTATTATTTCCTTAAGCTTTCGCAGTACTTGAATCCATAAAGCAATGATTTAATAGACAATTTTCAAATTTAGGTAGATCCGAAGGGACCTTTATTGTAAGCAATGTCTAAATTAAAACATAAATAAATATGACTCTGTTATTTGTTAATGCTACTGATTCAGTGAGACTTGTGCGAGGCACACTCACTGTGATGACGCAAGAAGCAGCAAGGAGTGTCCACTAACCTAGAGGTTAAGGACTGAGAGATGTAACCTCACCTTGGTTCTGATGTATGGCGTAAGAGTGGTTCTCCGATGAGTCACTCTTTAATTGATATTCTGAATAATTCCTTAGCGGATAAAAGTCCGCGAAAGGGAGTTCAAGACTTCTTTGCATTTTGTATTTTATTATGTACGAAATGGCCATGACCTTTAAACCAGTCTCGTCATTCTATCTTTATTTTAGTTTTTGTTTGAGGCAGAAATGTATGCAAAGAATTGTAATAAATACGCTTCTAAAGTTCATACTTCCAAAAAGGGTTAAAACACCCCTGTTTATGAAACCGTTTAGGTGAACCCATTGAACGCATGATATTACTTAATCTAAAGAAATATAATTAAAACAAATTCTATATTTATACTCTCGCCTGACGTTTTGCGTGATATTAACTTCTACAGTAAATGAAAAATATATTTATTTCAATATTAATTTTTCGGAAGCATATTTTTTCAAAGTAGATATGAAAAACCGTTTTCTATCTTGATCTTACTTTTGAATGTATTTGTATAAAAAGAACACTGATTATAAATTACGCCTAATGTGCAGTAATATGCTTATGAATAGTCCAAAATATAAATCTAAGAACAACCCTACTAAAATTATAGGAAGAATCAACAACATAATACCTTATAACAGCAATTAATTCTTTAAAATATGGTACCTCTTCTGGACTTGATGGTATAAATACTTGATTCTTAAAAAAAATTCCATTGTAAGTTTTCAACTATTCTGCTCTATATCATAAAATTAAGTTATGGAATGGGAGACTTCCTAGAATTAAAAGAAGCTTTAGTAGTTATACCAATAATTAAGAAATAATCCAATACATGTTGTAGTAATTATAGGCCGATATCATTGTTGTTATCATTCGCAAAAATCTTTGAGAAAATAATAAAACAAAAATTGTTAAGCTTTCTAGATGATATCTCTTTTTTCAGTGAAAATCAATATTGATTTTCACTGAAAAAAGAGAGAAAAAAGAGACCATATGGGTTTAGAAAATTTATGGTTACAGAAATAGCTCTACTTGATTTTATGGTTAGGATAGCTATTGGGATAATCAGTAGGAAAAAAGTTACAGGATTATTTATTTTAAACATTATTAAGGCTTTCAATACTGTTCATCACAAAATACTCCTAGATAAATTATATGATTGTGGAATAAGAGGAATTGTGTATCAGTGGTTTAAAAGTTACCTAAGAAAGCAATGTGTTAGAGTCAATTGTAAGATGAGTAAGATGGTGTATCTCAGGGATCAGTATTGGGGCCTCATTATTTCTGATTTATACCAATGATTTGTGTGACGGAGAATTTTTAGTAGGTAACTTTATTTGCTGACGATATAGCGTACTGCTACGTAGAAGATGCTTGGGATGACATTGAGATTATGATGAGCAGACGTACAGCCATTAAGGTGGTGGTTTTCTGTAAATAACACGATTTTAAGTTCTGTAAAAATAAGCTATTTAAATTCTAGTTTGAGGGGAAATGCTTGTCTTAGAATAAAATATTGTATAGCGTTTGATATCGAGTTTAAAACTAGGTGTGGAATGGTAGTAGGGGAAACAATCTTAAAATATTTAGGAGTCTGGTTGGACACGGGATTAAACTGGAAAACACGCATTTCAAAACTGAAGTAGAAAATTGTGATGAGTGTAGATGAGCGAATGTAGTCATTGTTACAAACTAAGGCCGACTATTCCTTAGTAAGTGTCATTAATTAATAGCCCAATGACAAATGAACAAACCGCCCACCCTTACACTTAGGTCAGTTCAGGTCAGGTCAGGTCAGGTCAAGTCAGTCAGGTCAGGTCAGGTCAGGTCAGGTCAGGTCAAGTCAGGTCAGGCCAGGTCAGGTCAATTCAGGTCAGGTCAGGTCAGGTCGCCCATACACGTACAGTGGCCTTGACCCATCCGCCCACCATACACGTACAGTGGTATTGCCCACCTGCCCACCTATACACGTACAGTAGTATTGGCCCACCCGCCCACCCATACACGTACAATGGTATTACGTAAAAACTCACATACGGTGATTATCAGCTGATCTTTCTCAAAATGTATTGACTCTGATTGGGATCGAACTGAGAATCTTTAGCACATGAAGCTGCGATTGAACCAACTACGCTACCGACCAATTGTTCGATCGTCTGTGGGCAACGCCGAGCAGGTTCGCCAACTAAACAGGCTCGTGAACAGTCTCGCCCGTGTATGGGGGCTTTGTTGTACTTTTCATACTCATATTGTAATAAATTTGTATTGCATAACGTATCACCAACATATGATGTAATGATAAAACACTGATAGATAACATGTGCAAGTAAATAAATACAGCTACAATGTATCTGGATTCACTCACATATTTATACAACAGTATGGTATACAAACTGTGTGTTAAGATATCGTAAAAACCGAACAAAAGTAAAATGTCATTCTTTGAAAGCAATCACCATCAAGACGAAACACAAACCTCTTCTCAAATGAATTATTAACAGCATTTATGACAGTGTTTACTCTTGTACTGCTCATAATAGAATACATCGTCACAGACTTGATAACTAGGAGTACTTCTGGAAACGAATAAAATACACTGATTACCATATCACCTTTATCTGACTAGTTTTTAAGCTCTAATAACAAAATCTAAACATGCTTATTTTATTCAGTTAGGAGAATATAGGCTATTCATACTGCGCATTTTTATAATCCACATTTTGAACAATTCAAAACAATAAAATTATATTTTTATATTTTGTTTATACGTTGTCTCTCTGAATTTTTGGAATTTTCCTTAATGATTTCCCTTCTATAGTTTTGAATGTTACCATATTATTGCTGTGGGAAGGTTTTGGTTTCATAAGGTCGTTTATTTTTAATGTTGATATCCGGTTACATTTTTATTGTTAATATTCGAGCAACTGAAATGTAATATTTCATCGCTTAGGCACAGCACAATTAAATATTCTTTGTTTATATTTCATTCCGAAGAGTAGCACGAATTAACAGCTAATATTTTTATAAACATTATAACAATTAAAGTCGTACTACAAGACAGTAACAAGATAGTGTTCTCGCCAACAATGGACATGAGTCATAGCTATATATACAACTACGTAGATGTCCATTGGTCTAGTGATGTCGCTTGTTTATTGATACGCGTCCGGGCAATGCAGTAATACCAGTGAATACACATTATTTGGTCAAAGAACAAAAGTAACATGAACCGTTCGTTTCTGAAAACTGATTCATGTTCATTGTTCGTTGTTTTGGCAACTTTATAACTGAAGAAATACAGGTGTAGCGTTTCTTACGTGTTCCGGTTTAGCTCAAATTTGTTTTATACCATTTGGAAGCACTAAATCCATAAATAGTTTTCGTAGTTTGTTCTCATTGTGGTAAAGGCAGTTTCATGGTGGTAATTCACCAATAACTTCTTCTAGAACAGACAATAACTTTGTTTCAACAAAATATTACAAACATACATGCAATATAACAATAACACATTAAAACTAAACAAATACTTCAGCATTAAAACTAATATCTCTTAATCGATCTTGTTCAATTCAACAATCAGCTATTCCATGAACTATACATACATATTTTATTTACTTTACATACATCTTATGTACTAAAAAAGAAAATGAGAAATAAATACTAACCTTAAGGCTTGGTCTGTTTGAAGGTACAGTAAGTATATTATCACTTGACTACTTTAGCAGCTACATTCACAAACATACTCGTAATAACAAAATAAACAATAACAATTCAAATAAATAGTTGTCCCTACATTAACCTATACTTTAAAAACAACAATATAAATATTAGTGATAATAAAACTAAAATATAAATCTCGCTATCATTTCGATACAACTCAAAACTATACGTGCATATAAATAACAAAAATATACAATTAAAGTCCCAACATACAAACCTAACTTGAGCACAAAATTATTCACATACACATAAATGCACGCACACATAGTGATGTGCATGAAACATATGTTCACATTCATATAAATATATTACATAAACCCATAACCATCTATACTCTCACAAACATGTACATTTTACAATTCAACATAATGAAAGAAATACTTCATATTCCACACCTAAATTCCTAAAATACAAGGTAAATTAAATACACATATAAACACACACAGATACAAACTAAAACAATTACACATATACATAACATAACATAAAAGTACATGATAACATTACCATAGAGAGCATAAATACCCTTACTTATATCACTTATACAATTAAACATTTTGAGAAAAACAAAAAATCAATACCTTCTATTTATATTTGATATTAAAATGATTAGACATCCACTGAACATAAACATTACATAATAAAATATTATATGAAAGTAAACATATCAAACAACAGCCATAAATAAAATATCCTCAATATCATGCTTTAAAAAAGCCTTTTTTAAAGAAATTTAATAAGTTTTCCTATGAAGTTTGCTCTTTTATTTCTGATGGTAAAGAATTGAGAATTTTTGGTGCTAGAGTGAAATATATTAGCGTAAAGAAAGTGTTAGATGGTTTTGGCACAATTACATCTTGAGCATTTCGTAATTTTATTTTATATTCGTCGGTTGACTTATAACTACCGCTTATTACATAAAACATTCTCAACACCTTGTATACATACATATGCCTGAGAGACAAATCGTGCAAATTTACAAACAAGGGGTATGATGATTCGGGAGATTTCCAATTGCACCGGGGTCAGGGATCGGCCCCAAACTGATGTGTCCAGATGCACCGGAGCCCCTTTTGGGGGGTGTTCCAATTGCACCAGAGGCCCTTGTTTATGACATGAGCCGGGAAAGTCCAACCAGGCCGGATTCCTAGTACAGTAACCCCAAGCTGACCGTGCCAAATTCCACACCCTTTGTTATGACATGAGTCATGAGTCGGTTAGGTTAGGTTAGGTTAGGTTAGGTTAGGTTAGGTTAGGTTAGGTTAGGTTAGGTTAGGTTAGGTTAGATGTTAGTGTTGCCACGGATAAACACAAAATTAAACATTAAATACATAGTTACCATATTTATTAGTTAGAACCTGCTATGGTCTACCATTAGTATGTGCCACGAAACATCGGCAAGTGTTTGATAGAATATTCCATTGCGAAATTGTTAAACACTTATAAACTATGTTTGAAGAAATGTAGTGGGGTGGGGAAGGAAGGGGCCTTCCAATTGCACCGGCTCCGGCGGTCGAAGGAATTTGCAGCGGGGATAAGTGAGGTGGGTAGATTTTGACCACCGGTGCATCTGGACACTTTTCGGACGGAGGAATGTTTTGACCCGTGGAAATTCCTTTGACCGCCGGTGCAACTGGATATCAGCCGATGATTCTGTTCCTTTCTTGTCGTAATTAATCTTATTAAAAGTTTCTGTGCTTGGACTATTGTTTTTAAATTTGATATATACGTTCCCCCCAACACGAAGTTGCATAATATAATCTACTGTGAATTAATAAAAATATAAGATTCTTAATAGTTTATTACTAAACATATTTCTCAAAAAATATAATAATTTCAAAACATTATTAATTTTCTACTTCAGTTTTGAAATGCGTGTTTTCCAGTTTCGAAATCCATATTCGCCCATATCTTGACGATCGGCGTCTTATGAATAAATAAAAATAAAAAATAAAGAACATGCTCGCGCCGCCGCACAGTCTTGCCTCTCTGGCGCTGTTCTCATTAGCGTTTGGAAAAATGTCCTTACATTTTTCTACCAAGAAGTTCAAACTTTCCTTTCTTGCTTATTAGAAAAGTCTCAACTTTTCACGTCACTCAAACACCGCTGTTCCTGATAAAGTTCTATAAATTCCGTCCAGAACTGTTTGTTATCGCTGAACGACATTTTACTATTGTCAACTTAAACAACACACCAACAACTTTCACTGTAACTGCACAAGCGACACGTCGGTACTGCTTCTTCAACAAGAACAATGACACACTGAGCCCATCCCTCCGGAAATCTTGCGAATCCAAATAAAGAAAATTCCCACGAACCAAGGGTTACCGGCGAGCATGCTCGCGAAAATGTTGGTCGTCACCACAAACGGCCGAGCATGTCCGTGTTGGGGCTCGGGCTCGCCGGGTCGGGGGTCGGGCGCCGAACCGAACATGCTCACTGGTCGGAATCCGTCACGAAAATGCTCGCGAACATGGTCGCCCGTGTATGAGAGCTTTACGGTGTTTGATTTCGGTAAACAATATACTATCCTCAGTCCGAGGGATTCAGGAAGTAATTTATTAAATATGAACTATATTTTATAACACCCATAGTCTTTTTTATAAAAGCTATAATTCTTGAATTAACAATACTCAACATACTCGTATGTTGATTTTGGGAAAAGCTAAGACAATGTAAGTTAAATTAACGGTCAAAATAGTTTATATGTCCGCAAAGAGTTTTTTTTTCTTAAAAAGACTGTTTTAGAGCTGAATCGAGAAACATTCTAACCTAACGCAAGCTGATCACGATTGCTACCCAAACTGATCACGTTTGCTACCCAAACTGATCACGGTTGCTACCCAAGCTGATCACGTATGCTACCCAAACTGATCACGATTGCTACCCAAACTGATCACGTTTGCTACCCAAACTGATCACGGTTGCTACCCAAGCTGATCACGTATGCTACCCAAACTGATCATGTTTGCTACCCAAGCTGATCACGTATGCTACCCAAACTGATCATGTTTGCTACCCAAACTGATCACGATTGCTACCCAAACTGATCACGATTGCTACCCAAGCTGATCACGTATGCTACCCAAACTGATCATGTTTGCTACCCAAGCTGATCGCGGTTGCTACCCAAGCTGATCACGTATGCTACCCAAGCTGATCACGTATGCTACCCAAGCTGATCGCGGTTGCTACCCAAGCTGATCACGGTTGCTACCCAAGCTGATCACGTATGCTACCCAAACTGATCATGTTTGCTACCCAAGCTGATCGCGGTTGCTACCCAAGCTGATCACGTATGCTACCCAAGCTGATCGCGGTTGCTACCCAAACTGATCACGATTGCTACCCAAGCTGATCACGTATGCTACCCAAACTGATCATGTTTGCTACCCAAACTGATCACGATTGCTACCCAAACTGATCACGATTGCTACCCAAGCTGATCACGTATGCTACCCAAACTGATCATGTTTGCTACCCATGCTGATCACGGTTGCTACCCAAGCTGATCACGTATGCTACCCAAGCTGATCGCGGTTGCTACCCAAGCTGATCACGTATGCTACCCAAACTGATCATGTTTGCTACCCAAGCTGATCGCGGTTGCTACCCAAGCTGATCACGTATGCTACCCAAGCTGATCGCGGTTGCTACCCAAGCTGATCGCGGTTGCTACCCAAGCTGATCACGTATGCTACCCAAGCTGATCGCGGTTGCTACCCAAACTGATCACGTTTGCTACCCAAACTGATCACGGTTGCTACCCAAACTGATCACGATTGCTACCCAAGCTGATCACGTATGCTACCCAAACTGATCATGTTTGCTACCCAAGCTGATCGCGGTTGCTACCCAAGCTGATCACGTATGCTACCCAAGCTGATCGCGGTTGCTACCCAAGCTGATCACGGTTGCTACCCAAGCTGATCACGTATGCTACCCAAGCTGATCGCGGTTGCTACCCAAGCTGATCACGTATGCTACCCAAGCTGATCACGTAAGCTACCCAACCTACACCAGCCAGATTGGCACTAAATCACTGTTGTCTTCTAACAAAATATCATCATTTTAAAACGCCCCATATTGATAGGAAAAGGTTTAGATTTTGCGGGCATAGGCTATAACCGATTTTGACCAAATTAATTTAGGTTAGGTTATGTTACGTTAGGTTAAGTTAGGTTATGTTACGTTAGGTTAAGTTTGGTTATGTTACGTCAGGTTAAGTTATTTTAAGTAAGGTTAAGTTAGGTTATGTTACATCAAGTAAAATTAGGTTATGTTACGTCAGGTTAAATTAAGTTATTTTAAGTAAGGTTAAGTTAGGTTATGTTAAGTCAGGTTAAGTTATGTGTCGAGGGTGTACACCCCCGACAACTCATCCTTAACTTGTGTAATTCTAATGTATGTTTTTTTTTTTTTTTTTTTTTTGTCTGGGGTATTATGCACATGTATAATATCCCACTAATTTTAAACAGTCTGTTTTTTTCTAAAAGGATTTTTTTAATCGGTGACCCTTTTGTAAAGGAACACCTCTCAAAGGTAATATGTCTATCATGTACATTTACTACACAAACATCAAATATTTATTTATATCAACTAATGCGATGCCGTGTATCAATTTTAAAAGAAAAATTCTAAATATTCAACTATCTTGAGGATAATAAAACCGTGATCTTAACACCATTCCCTCTGGACGCAGTCACCTGTGCCAGTGACTACAACACGTGACAACTGTCATACTCAAGCAATTATGACGTAGTCTCAAGGTCGCAGCGCGCCAATACAGTAGAGACACCTAGCGGCAACTAACACAACCTGTGCGGTGGCGGGCGAGTGGACTGGCGCTGTGTTGCTTGCTTGACTCCCGTACGCAACAAGTGTCTCGGCCCGTACCTGGTCTGTATGTGCGTGTGTGAATTCGATCAGCTGACTCATGGATTCGTCATATGGATAACCCAACACAACCTGTAAGATACCTCATTTTCATATTGAATTAATAATTAATTTTAGATATATTTTTGTTTTGATTATTTTGATTTTTTATTTTTACAATATTTAACATCACCCTTATTAAAACTATTTTAGTCTTGTTAACTAACTATTTATTAAAAATGTTTTTTCAACAATAAAATATCTTGGTTGTAAATGAGTTTCGATCATTTTTATCATTAGGTGTAAGAGAATGGTCAATAGCCCTAAACCTCGCCAGTTTGATTATATTTATAGTCATTAAAGACATTTTCCATTTCATAGTAAAGAGGTAAACGTTTTAATTAAGTAATCTTTCATATTTTCAAACAAATCAAACCACATCAATTCATAGATAAACAAATGAACAGTTAAACAAATTATTAATTGTAAATAACATAATTTATGTTTTATTTAAGAGGATAAGTTGCCTTTATTTTTTAGGTCAATAGACATTGTTAGAATGTTAAAAACCAACATCAATAAAATATTGAATTGTTAAATAATGACATTTACTTGGTAACTTCAACGTTAGTCATTTGGTTTCTTGACGAAGAAATAGTTTTTCTGTTTGGCTTTTAAATATACGTAGTAGCATACTTTATGATACTTTTTTCAATTTTAAACATTTTTCAAATACGCAATTACAGTGCACATTAAATTACTTTTTAATGTGCACTGTAAATATAATTTGTATAAAAAGTAATGAACTTTTGGGTATTCTGACTACTGTAATAATAGGTTTTTCATGAGTATTGTCCTTCATCATATTACTTATAAATATGTGTATACAAAATGAATTATATTATTGAATCTAGTTTTAATACTCTTGAAATTAACGATTTAAAAAATGTTTTTTATTGTTGAAAGTTTCGCTATATTCTACAGGTGCTGCCACATTATCGTTTATAAAATTTTTTATTCTCCATACAAATTTGCTTTTAAATAAGGACAAATATAGTTGATATTAGCTAACATACAGCCGTTCGTTGCATCTCGCTGCAGGGCCCTGAAGGTGACAAACATGTTTACTTAGTAATTAGTCCGTGCCGAAAGCAATTAGGAGAAAACCAACAGAGTTTACAACGAGCACGACTTGGAAGCCGTTGCAACATCTGTGTCTTTGTTGGCGATTGGGGAAATATTGTACTACCCTACAATAAACAAGTGAAATATTTATGACTCATCACGACTAATTCATTTGATTGATTGTAAGTTAGATAAGCTTTAAATGTCCAGAAAATATTGTGTATTTAATGATAAATATGAAGTAGCCTACAAATAGACAGTAGTGTGAGTGTACACACACTTTTTTGGTTGAACTTATATGTCCACAAACTACAAGAAAAGTAAATTGTATGAACTAAATACAAACGAATTATGAATGATACTCTTTGTATTTAATTCGCCATTAAAAAAGTAGATATCAAGGCTGTAATTCATTGTATTATCAGACTTAACAGAGTGAACTGTTATAAATCATGTTACAACAGTTCACTCTAGACACGATTTGTGTCTTTACTTTGGTAATTTAACTTTGGTAATTGCCTTTGATAATTTGTAGGTTAACACTTCTGCTTTAAATGCAGAGGATCACGAGTTCTAATCTTGAAAGGTCCACTTACAATTTTTTGCAGGGATTTGGATCGTTTCCAACGTTTGCTTGTTGGCTGATTTAAAAAGCCACCAGTAAAAACATAAAAATATTATACATAATTTGTATTATGTTTTGTACGATATCTTATATGGGCTGTTCCCATATAACACGAGTTTGTACACACTTGAGTGTACCCACACATATTGTATCTCACTAATATCTTTACATTTTATCTATGAGCGTTAAACATGGTACATTAAGTTATTTAAGGGGAGGAATCAATATTTCAAACCTAGAATTTGTTTGAATTTGTTTGAAACCTCAATTTGTTCTCGCTGGTCAATGTAAACCACTACAAACGAATGGAAAACCTCCTTACCTTATTTACGCATAATTCTAGTCTCTATGTATACACCTACAAATTAATGTTAAAGTGCGCTCATCTTATTTGCACATACAATTAGGGCACATATTATCTCCTACAAACATTTTGGAAGTCAACTCATCTTATCTGCACATAAATTGAGGGCCTACAAACAAATTTGGGAGTTCGCTTATCTTATCAGCACATAAATTGAGGGTCCTTATTCTCTCCTACGAACAAATTTGGGAGTTCGCTTATCTTATCGGCACATAAATTGAGGGTCCTTATTCTCTCCTACAAACAAATTTGGGAGTTCACTTATCTTAACAGCACATAAATTGAGGGTGCTTATTCTCTCCTACAAACAAATTTTGGAGTTCGCTTATCTTATCAGCACATAAAATGAGAGTCCGTATACTCTTCTACAAACAAATTTGGGAGCCCACTCATCTTATCTGCACATAAATTTAGATTGAAGGTCTATTTACCGCTTACAGCGCTACTAATACTACCTACTACGACTCAAAAGCCTGCCTAACTGGTCTGAATATAATCGTGCAAGTAAAAAAACTCAAGTAAAGGACACATTTTTTTTAATACACCCCTTACTATATGTTATTTCAAAGCCTACTTACCAATACAAAAAGTAGATACCACCATCACCATTAAAATATATGTGTTTTTTAAATCACAAAGTTGCTAAATTCTAATGCTTAGTTGCATATATGTATGTTGTTTTATTTTGACGTGGAAACAGAAGAATTTCTACTATCAGTTTGATCCAGGGGAGGCAATGTCAGTGGGAGTAGACAAACACTGATACCACTGTATCACTGGGTCAGGAGATGACGACTGCCACACTCTCCGGTTATAATATTTTTTTCCGGCAACCAATTAACATTTCCCCTAGAGACTTGTAGGTGAGTAGTTGGGAGTTAAGTCCAGGGGAGGACATTGTCAGTGGATGCAGACCGACACTGATACCACTGTATCACTGGGTCAGGAGATGACGACTGCGACACTCTCCGGTTACAAGCAATTAACAAGTCCGTGTAGGTGACTAGTTAGGAGTTAAGTCCAGGGGAGGACAATGTCAGTGGGAGTATACCGACACTGATACCACTGTATCACTGGGTCAGAGATGACGACTGCCACAACACTCTCCGGTTACAACCAATTAACATTTCTCCTAGAGACGTGTAGGTGAGTAGTTGGGATAAAAGTTCAGGGGAGGACATTGTCAGTGGATGTAGACCGACACTGATACCACTGTATCACATGAGGTGACGACTGCGACACTCTCCGGTTACAACCAATCAACAAGTCCCCTTGAGACGTGTTGGTGACTAGTTGGGAGTTAAGTCCAAGTGAGGACAATGTCAGTGGGAGTAGACCGACACTGATACCACTGTATCACTGGGTCAGGAGGTGACGACTGCGACAATCTCCGGTTACAACCTATCAACAAGTCCCCTTGAGACGTGTTGGTGACTAGTTGGGAGTTAAGTCCAGGTGAGGACAATGTCAGTGGGAGTAGACCGACACTGATACCACTGTATCACTGGGTCAGGAGGTGACGATGTGACGACTGCGACAATCTCCGGTTACAACCTATCAACAAGTCCCCTTGAGACGTGTTGGTGACTAGTTGGGAGTTAAGTCCAGGTGAGGACAATGTCAGTGGGAGTAGACCGACACTGATACCACTGTATCACTGGGTCAGGAGGTGACGACTGCGACACTCTCCGGTTACAACCTATCAACAAGTCCCCTTGAGACGTGTTGGTGACTAGTTGGGAGTTAAGTCCAGGTGAGGACAATGTCAGTGGGAGTAGACCGACACTGATACCACTGTATCACTGGGTAGTAGGTGACGACTCCGTTTACAACCAATCAACAAGTCCCCTTGAGACGTGAAGGTGAGAAATATATCTTTTCCACGTATCCCCACAACTCAGCTGTGAAATATCATGCATATGCAAAACTTGCTGACGATATCAAGCTACAATAATCTTGGTTTTCTATCGTTGAACAGTATGTTTCACGACTAGCCGTTGATATAATTATATTACAGTATTGTATTCCCCCTTTTTGGTCGTTATGATTGACGTATATTATGAGCATAAACGTTAGTAAAACCAATTATGGGCTTACGTCTCATTAAAAGTGGACGCGTTTATTAATGTCAAATTGCACCCAGCTGCTATGTTATATTGACGCTCTTAACATCAGCGAGTCAACAGCTTGGGAAAGATTTTTGTCTACAGCGAGTGTAACCCGAGTTGTTAGTGGTCAGATCATTAGCCTTGCAGTATAAATAAGCCCATTAAACTAAACTTGCTTGTCAAAGAAACTCAACTTTAAATTGAGTTGCAACCACTTTGTTTTATAAAATGAGAAAACACATTTTTGAGTAGGTTAATTTCAGTAAGGTGGGCCATGTTTCGATCTATACTTGGTTATAACAATACTTGTTTGTAAATACGACTAAACAACACCCACCAACAGCATGCATACGCTTTTTTGAAGCGTCTTTAAACACATGACAAAAGTTCAATTAACTACCTTCAACATCGTGGTTGACTAATTCAAACCATGGTTCAGAGTATTATCATGAAGCACGACATATAACTACTGGTGTTATAAAAGTGTAGATAATACAAATAATATGCCGTGTATACCATAGGTGAGCATGGTATACTTATAAACCGAAGGGAAAAATATGCAATAATCAAGAAATTCATATTGACATGAATACTAATTTATTAACAAATAATATAATAAGATTGTTAATATTTTTATCAACTAGTTGTTCTACGATAAGTAGATAGCCTAGTATTCAAATAATTCCAACGCCAAAAAAGTATAGGCATACACTAGTTTACACCTATCGTAAATCGTTTATTTCCTTACTAAGTTATATGCTTAAAGAAAATGTATCTATAAAATAAACGATTTTTTAAAGTTATTCTACAAAAATCCACACAAAAGGTTGGCCATAAATGAATACGGTTTTCGGACCAAATACCACAATCATGTTATTTTAAATAGGCTGCGTTTAAAATCATGCAAAAACATAATCAATTGAACAAAACAGCCCAGTTCTACTCTATTGCCCGATCGTAATGATCAATAAATTTTAGATAATATTTATTTAAACTAATGAATTGTATAAAGAAAATGATGTTGCATTTATTTCGAAAAAAGCTTAAGGGGTCATAACAGCTGGAATATAATTAATTGTTGTGGATTACTCAATTAATTTACGTGAAGTATAAGTTGCCATTGAGTCAACTTAATTGGTGACACATTAAGTTCACCAAATTATGTGAATCACGCAAGCCTATTTACGTGCTTATCGGTTAAACATTGAGTTGAATAAGTGATGGTGGTACAGTTCACTAACCGGTGTGAATCACATAAATCAGTTTACGAGCCGTGTCGACTGACGTTGAGCTGACAGGATCGTTGGCGATACAGTTCACTAACCGGTGTGAATCACATAAATCAGTTTACGAGCCGTGTCGACTGACGTTGAGCTGACAGGATCGTTGGCGATACAGTTCACTAACCGGTGTGAATCACATAAATCAGTTTACGAGCCGTGTCGACTGACGTTGAGTTGACAGGATCGTTGGCGATACAGTTCACTAACCGGTGTGAATCACATAAATCAGTTTACAAGCCGTGTCGATTGACCTTGAGCTGGCTGGATCGGTAGCGATACAGTCACTAACAGTTGTGAATCACATAAACCAATTTACATGCCATGTTGATTGACGTCTGGCAGAGCGTCATTGAGCTGTCTGGATCGGTATCGATAAAGTTCACTAACCGGTGTGAATCACATAAACCGATTTACATGCCATGTTGATTGACGTCTGGCAGAGCGTCATTGAGCTGACTGGTTTGGTAGCTTAGCGATACAGTTCACTAACCGATGCAAATCACATAAATCAGTTTATGTGTCGAACCGACTGACGTCGATCTGAGCGTCATTGAGCTGACTGGATCGGTAGCGATACAGTCACTAACCGTTGTGAATCACATAAACCAATTTACATGCCATGTTGATTGACGTCTGGCAGAGCGTCATTGAGCTGGCTGGATCGGTAGCGATACAGTCACTAACCGTTGTGAATCACATAAACCAATTTACATGCCATGTTGATTGACGTCTGGCAGAGCGTCATTGAGCTGACTCGATCGGTAGCGATACAGTTCACTAACCGGTGTGAATCACATAAACCAGTTTACGAGCCATGTCGACTGACGTCGAGCTGACTATCGTTGATGATATATTAGCGTATTGATTATATTTATAAAGTTCGATTTTTACACGTACCTCCTATCCTCCCCCCCCCCCCCCGCCACACAAACGTAGCGTAGAATAGGCTCTCTCATCAATAAATATAACCATATAAAACTTATAATGTTATTTTATATTTTTGTATGAACACGTACAGAGGGCATTTTGATTACAGTGGTACTATATTGGTTATAGTGGTAGATTATTAGCTGCATTTCAAACATCACTAGATCAATATGTGAGTCGTTTTTATTTTCAAATCTAAGCTGCATATATTGATTGTTCTGAAGAATTATTGTACAAATTTTGAGTTTGTTTTGATTCTTTTAATAAGGGACGGTACTTATTAACATTCCTAAAAGTTACCCGTTCAACATTTTAATTATTTTTTATTTTTAAATTATGGGTTGTGGTATGGTACAAAGTACTGAATATAGCTGAACGACGAGAGTAGCAGCTGATAGATAACAAGGTCGAATGAGCAAATATTTCTTCATTTTACTTTAACATTGATACAAATCAACAGGATGTCCTGTTAAGTAAAATCAGTAAGGCTTACGAAATTGGTTTGCGAAGTGATTTTTTTTCTATTTCACAACAACAATAACAAATTTCTGGACAGAGTTTTAAGCCCTTTGTAAGATTTTAAAGCTATGTTTTACAGGCGCATAATATTCAATGGTGTATTGTCACCAAGGATTGCAATAAATTTATTTTAAAATGATATAGTTTACTGTTTATTATTATGAGTACACAACTGTTTGAACCTTTTATTTTTTTAAGGGTCTCATTTGTCAAATTTGATATAAGCAATGGTGGAAATGTGAACATTTCTTTTTACAAAAACTGCTTTCATTGTCAATTTACAATCTTCTGTACCGTAATTTACAATTAGTACGTAACACCATACATTCGCTATAGTATACAGTGGGTTTTCATTCCTCTATCAATCTCTCTGGTCTGAGGATGGTAAACATAGTTGACCGAAATCGATCACCATAATATTTGTACATTTTGTTCTTATATTGCAATAAATGTTTTGTGTGAGATGATCACTTGTTTTTGTTGTTGAATTAGATAGTGACTCTTAACGTGGACTATAGGGAAACCGAAAATAGGTACCAAGTAGATATAAGTTTTTTTTATTTTACTTGCCTCCTGTCGTTAAGACAGTAGTTGTGCGGTGCTTCAAAGAGCTACTTATACAAATTATCCGTTCCCTTCCGCCAATGAATTTAGATTCCAAGATAGTGAGGCATTCTTTAAATGTCGTTTGTTGGGGCAACCTCCTTTTGAATCTGACCTGGAGATACTTAGCAGCATCGCAGCCATTATCATCGAGCTCATCAAACCATTAGCCGAGCTTTTTTACTCAATAGCACTTAAACACTTTACAGTAGGATCCTTCTGTTGTACAATACGTTGTTTTGAAATATTTGTTATGTACCTGTCATTATAACTTTGTTAGTTGAAAACAAATACTTTCTATCTACTGTATTTAAAACACAGTGAAAGCGTTCATTTTACAAAGTTACAGGCCATATTTCGATTAATTCTATCTTAAATTGAAGATTTTTAACATAAAATCGAGTATCAGTACTTTTATTTGCTTTAAATAATTATATTTTCTTCTTTTATAAATGACGTTAAACTCTTATTTCCAATTAGTCAGTTACGGTTCCAAGTACTCTGTTTGATCCCAATCAGAGTCATAATAAATTTTGAAAAGTATCAGCTGATAACCACCGGCTGTTTATTTGTCATTGTGCTATTAATTAATGACACTTACTAAGGACTACGTTCGCTCTTCTGCACTCATCAAACTCATTCGAAATCCTTACTTACTCATATCTTACCGATCAGCGTCTTACGAATAAATAAAAAAAGAGCTGATGTTGGTATAATACTTTATGTCCACCAGTGAAGGGTAGACTATTAACAGTTTACGATGAGTTTTTATTTTTCTTTTAAAGATTTTTTACTATATAAACATCAGCAGCAATTTTCTTTTATAAAACTATTAAAAATTATATATTTGATACCTTTCTTGTCGACAGGGCGAATACCAGTTATATTTATTTATTTTTTCGTATTACTTCCAAAAATATAATTTTTACGCTGGTTTAGATAGATTCTCGGTAAAAGAAAAAAAACTGTTATTTTGACCATACGAAACGAGTTTACCCTATAAGTTGATTTCTCTGAGTAAATAAATATGACTTCTCTCTTGTGTTAAGACTTGATGCTGACCTAGATCGTGTATTTGCTAGGTTCGATCCTCAAAGAGTGTGCAAACATATTTTTACTCCCTCCACAGACACACAGTCTCGTTCCAAACATCATTCGGATTTACTCCCTGTTTACTGTTCTATATTTACCATTGGGTTATATTAAAAGCGCGTGTTTCATGTCTGAGCGACACTTTGTGTTTGTTGTGTGTGTCGAAACTGACAAATCTTCCACCGCCTACTGACATGTTTCGGCGGAGGACTACTTTTATAACACCTATTCAGTGTTTTCCAACATTTTCGATATTTAGTTAACCATTAGATTTTTGTATTATGTTTATATATGGATTATATATGTATACATTATAAAATAGACGCTAAAATTGTAGCTGATTCTCACAATAATAGGTTGTGAGCTCAGTAAGAAGTAAAAACAACAACTCTTACTTTCTTAAAGTATATTATTTTGAAAATACCATTTTACGAGAAGGTCGACGAGAACGTATAACCTATTTTAATGATTGACGTATTAATACTCAGTAACGTTCTAGCATGTTTTTTTGTAAATTCTTGTGCTTTTTTGGATAGTTGTAGTTTGTTTTTTTGCTACGTTTTGATATATTTTTGACAAGTTCTAGTGAGGTCTTTGGTAATTTCTGTACGCTTTTTGGTAATTTTTAGTGCGCTCTATAAAACGTTGTTCCAGATCAATTTTGAAAAGTTCTGGTACACATTTAATTACGTTCTGAACAAGGATCATTTTATTCCATTTTATCATTAAAACGTTTCACAAATTTTAGGAAAAAATATGTTTTACTTCATCGTGTATTTTTAGAAAAGTAAATATTTTTTTACTAAAAAAAAATTATGAAACTGGTAATTGGCATATTTAAAATTATACTGCAGACTAATTGAAAATGTACATTACGTAAAAACATATTTAAGTTATTTGTTTTTTTATCAACAAAATCAGTATTAGACAGTCTTTTAAAATTGCTCCCAAACATAATTGTAATTTGCTTTTATCATAACTGGATGTCTAATATTTTGACCTGCGTATGGATGGTTCCAAAGTCATACAAATTTTAATAGATTTACGAAAAATAACAATTTTAATTAGACATAAATGTCATGGGTTTTGATGAAACAGACAACTGTGATAAGGCTTCAGTGATCATTGTTAATTAATAATTAATCGATAACCTCATTAGAATGAGGTCATAGATCATGGGTTACTATAACAAATATTTGGCAACATTTGATTTTCGATTTCGTTTGATTTTCGATTTTGTTACACGTTCCCTAAATTTAAAATTATTTTTACCAATATCTTTAAGTTGTTAAATAGTTTGTAGCTTTGTTACCGAAAACAAACGCATCGTTAACTACTCCTTTATCAACAGATTACTTTCTAAGAAAAAAATATTTTAAGATTTGTTAAATATTTTTAAAATATTTTAATGCGTCTATATTAGATTAAATCATGTCTTATTAACTAAGTAATAGTCGAAAATGTGTCCTTTAAAATGCAATATTTGTTATTTTCTGCTGTAGTTTATTTTAATGAAATTTGATTAATTTTTATGATGTATTCTAGTATTAACATTTGTTATTCATTTATCTGCAGTTCAAAAACTGTTGAACTGCACATAAATGATAAAAAACAAAAGGGAAGACTGTTGTCAACATAAAAGTCCAAATTTACAGTTTCTGTGTATTATATAAAAATAGGGAAATAAATTTAATATTACTTATTTATTTTATGATTATGTCTACCTGATCTACATCATAACTATTTTATATGAGGTCGTTTGATACCAGCGAGCACAGAATATAAATAGAGGGGCTACGTCTATCTAACGAGCATTACCGGCAGTGAAGCCAAATCCACCATTGAGTGGTGGGCCAGACGCGAAATATGCGGCTAAAAATGGTACAACTTTTTAATGCACACTTTTCAAACAAACTGCGATTAGACACACATAGAAACGACTTAAAATTACCAAATTTGAAACATAGAATTTGGTTTAGTCCTTCACACTGATGGTAGTGTTAAATATTAAAAATATTTTATATTATATTTATAATAAACAACAAAACAACAAATCTTTTAAATCATTCTTTGTGACATGAAAAAGTTGTCTGCGAGAAAAATTGTCATTTTTTGGTTAGAAAAGTGTTGTCACTTGCAAAGTTTTAGCGTAATACTTGTTACGTAACATACATATTTTTTTAGAAAAATACCATCAATGGATAAGACAATAACTTGGGTTAAATGAGGAAAGAGAAATCGACTTGGCGAGGCGGTCGGGATACGGAAGGCTATCACTGCGATTCGGAAGTACTGTAGCTAAGTCTTCTGTTTTAATGGCACATTTCTTAAGTTTCATATTTATGTTGGTTAAATATTACATATTATTTATTGTTATACTGTGCTTAAAATAATTTAGTATTTATTTCATTTATATAAATGTAATAAACAATTGTTTTTCCCGCTTTTAAGGCAAACTACCGCTTTACTTTAAGACTAAGGGAGTGTCAGCAAATGTACAACATTGAACCGTATTTGCTTATAGCTTTAATGATTATTTAAAACAAAATAATATAAGTGATTTAGGCTTTTTATTATTTATGTTTGTTTGTTGTATATTTTATATTTGTAATTAACCCTTTTTACGGTTAAAGTTGTGTAAAGGAAAAACAATATACTGTTTTTGCCTTCAGTATAATTTTAATTAATTTGCTTATCATAACATCGCAGAGACAAAAATTAAGTAAAACATTAAAATATGTGTATTCTAAAAAAAGTTATATTATGTAAAAACTCTTTTCACCGTAAACATGATATGTGGTTAAAACGATATTTTATGTTTCCCTTTAAAATGTTATAATGAAACTGTAAAAGTGTTGGTAGTAGGCTTAAAGAGCATAATGTTTAATAATGTAATAAATATTTTTATAACTATAAATATTTACAAAAATGAAATGAACATTAAATATAAATAAACGCTCAAATATAAAATTGATAATTATCTTTTCTAAATTGAGCCTATGTACAAGTTGTATGGATTAACAATATAGCAAAAATTATTTTTGAAAAAATATTACAATAAAACTTTGACATTAATTAAATACTAACCTTATCAAACTTTGAAACTTAGTGGCTTTAAAATTTTATATTTTTGAAACATTTCTAATAACCAATTTACTTATAATACACATTATTATAATGTACAAGTATTATAATTATACAAATAATACATTACATGTGATAGGTAACGCCGTCAATTTTTCCTTTGTTATTGCAACCAAACGCAATACAACTTTGTGGAATTTTATAAACTGAAGACAAATATAAGAGGAATGACATATGTCTAACTAAAACGCGAGCAGGCACAGTCGCTGGAAAAATGAAGACGCAGTAAGGTAAGGAGCGCTCAGACGCTCGGGACTGTTACATTATAATAACTATTAATTTATATTTATTACATTTTTAGTTCTCAAAGACTTCCTTATGAAAATTCATATGTCTTTGTTTTGTTTTACATATGTTTTCTGTTGTCATGTTTATTATTCTTAAAAAGGTACTGTTGCAGTTAATTTCTTGATGTGAAGTTTATAGTTTATTTTTTGAACCATTAATACATATCATGGAATTTTGTTCAAGTGTTCTTTTCAATTTTATTCTATTAATTACCTTGTAACAAAAGTATTTTATAACAGGTTATGGGCCCAGGCACCCTTATATTGCGTGTTACAGGTTTAAAATAGAATCAATGTTTGCTTGAGATAAATTCTTTACTATGGAATTCGTTATGCAGAAAATGGAATTGCTGCAAGGAAAGGACAACTGGGATGATTGGAAATATCTAATGCAAATTAGGTTTAAAGGAATCCTAGATGCCTATGAAGCCATTTCTGGTATAATGAAATTGCCAGAGAAGTCTGAAGATGAAACACAAGCTGCAGAAATGAAAGAATACAAAATGAAGATGGAGAAGCATAATAAAACACAGTCAGAGGTAATGTTTATATTACTATCTGCATTAAGTAAGGAAGTAAGAGCTCAAGTAAGGAACCTAGAAAAAACAGATGAGGTTTGGAAGGAGCTGCACAGCCTATTTGCAGAAATTGAGGAAAATAAGGCCTACGATATATGCTCTCAGTTCTTTACCTACAAATGGGATCAACACTTGGATATGGCTGGTAACCTATCTGCAATAAAGACATTATGGGGAAAGCTTCAAGAAGAAATTAAGAAAATTCAAGACAAGAAAGAAGATAACTTACCTCAGATATTGTTGATCTGCAATATTTTTGAAATCCTACCAGTAGAATATTCAAACTTTCAGACAACTTGGTTAATGATTCACAAGGATAAAGCAAGAAACCTTGACAATCTCACAAATTGGCTATGCACAGAAGCAAGAAAGCTGACCTTAAGGGATAAAGAAAAGGAAGATACAGCTTCAATAGCAGTCAATAGGACTAAAGAAGCTAAATGTAACATAGGAGGCCTACAGAAAAACAGCAAGAACAATGATAAAAGGAAAATGTTTCCATGCCACTATTGTCACAAGAAAGGACATTGGTTGCAAGAGTGTCAAAAATGGTTAGCAGATGGAAAACCTGAAAGAAAATGTGAAAATAAGAAAAACTTGGAAAAAGGATCCAACCAAACCACTCTAACTATTGTAAGCAATTGTGTTTTTCAAACACAAAACACTACCGTATTGCATGATTGGTACGTGGACAGTGGTGCTACCAATCACGTTACACATTGTATGGAAATTCTTACCGACTTGGAAAAATTTGAGTTACCTTATGCAGTTAAAATGGCAAATGGACAACAGACAAGTGCTATTGGTAGAGGAACAATTTTTATGGAATCGTATTTGAATGGTGTTTGGAATCCAGTAAAGCTAACCAATGTATGGTATGTACCTGGTATTTTCGTTAACTTGATTTTCTGTAACTGCTGATCAATCCAATTAGAGAAACGCTGTTTTTGGACTGTAAAACGAAATCTTCAATTTATTTTTACTAAAACATATTTTTACTAAAACATCATGACCCACCCGCCCACCCATACACTTACAGTAGCATTGACCCACCCGCCCACCCATACACTTACAGTAGCATTGACCCACCTGCCCACCCATACACGTACAATGGTATTGATGGTACGATACAATGGTATGGTATTTAAATGTAAATAGTGAATTTGTTTCAACATCTGAGGGCTGTACTTTGTTTGATAACAATGGTAAACCGCTCATCAAAGGACATAGAACTCGAGGTGGCGGCTTGTTTAAGCTAGCAGTAAGAAAATCAGTAGGCCTAACGGCTGTTATGGAAGGAATTCCAGCTGATGATTAGTTGCAGTTACTTCATGAACGACTAGGACACCAAAGCAAAACCCATGTACAAGAAATTGCAAGGAAGGAACTGAACCTTAATCTCAAGCTTGACAATGAGGTATGTGAAGGTTGTGCTTATGGAAAAATGCACAGAACTCATTTCAGAAGCAGAGATGAACACAGAGCTTCAGTGCCGGGTGAAATAATCCACTCTGATGTTTGCGGACCTTTCTTTGAGTCAATAGGAGGTTCAAAATATTTTGTATTGTTTAAGGATGACTTTACTCGCTACCGCAATGTTTACTTTATGAAAACAAAATCTCAAATTGTAGAGAAGCTCAAGCAGTTTCTTGCAGAAGTCAAAGTCACAGGCCATATAATATGCAAGGATGGAGGAGGTGAATTTGACAACAGAAGTATTAGACAAGTTCTTCAAGCAAATGTGCCGTACACCCCACAACAAAATGGATCTGCAGAGAGAGAAAATCGAACTATTGTGCAAGGTCAATGATGCATGCTCACGGTGATCTGCCTCAAGGCTTGTGGGCTGAATTAATAAATACCGCAGCCTATATTTTGAACAGAACTGCTAAGTCATCAGTTGCCGGCAAGACTCCATATGAATTATGGTTCAGAAAACGTCCTTCGATAAAACATTTACGAGTTATCGGGACTACTTGTTTTGTCCATGTTCCGAAGCAAAGAAGACACAAGTTTGACAAGAAAGCAATGAAGTGCCAACTTATCGGATATGATGGTAATGATGGGTATCGTCTCTGGAATTCAAGGAAATGTAGTGTCATTCGGTCTCGTGATGTAACATTTCTGAAAGAGCCGATTAGTAAATTCAAAGTAAATAGACCTATGTCTTCAGATGAAAAAGTTCTCGTTAGAACAGAAGAAAAGAGCTGTTAAGCCTCTGTAGAAGATAACGTTATCATTCACTTTCCTGAAAATGAACCGGAAGATGATGAAACAATAGATGAGGACGCAGTACAACAGGAAGAAAACATCGTGCAAACTCGCCATCTCCGAGATAAATCAACGGTACGGCAGCCTGTTCGTTTTGAAGATTTTTTGATGAGTGCTGTTGTCGAGAATGCACATTATGAACCAAACACATTGGAATCAAACACTTCTTCATACGAGAACAAGTGACAGCAGGAAACCTCGAAGTGAAGATAATTGACACTAGTGAACAACTAGCTGATATGTTTACAAAACCTCTTCTTGGACCAAGGTTAAAGATTTTAAGACAACAAATTGGACTCACCTAAATTTTCTTTGAAATCTAAGGAAGCCTTGAGTGGAAGGGGAGTGTTACATATAATAACTATCAATTTATATTTATTACATTTTTAGTTCTCAAAGACTTCCTTATGAAAATTCATATGTCTTTGTTTTGTTTTACATATGTTTTCTGTTGTCATGTTTATTATTCTTAAAAAGGTACTGTTGCAGTTAATTTCTTGATGTGAAGTATATAGTTTATTTTTTGAACCATTAATACATGTAATGGAAGTTTGTTCGTGTTCTTTTCAATTTTATTCTATTAATTACCTTGTAACAAAAGTATTTTATAACAGGGACTAGGGTGACTCACTGTCGGCCGCCATCATTTGGTGGGAAACGCCGTAGATCGCCTGGCTTCACTCTCCGTGACGAGTGGCTTCTCTATTTATAGTCTGTGCTCGCTGTATAATACGAGCATTACGCTTTAACCACAGAGAAGATAGAGAGAGGTCGCTTCCTTTTAGCCTCAGCGAATGCCTAGTGACAGTTATAAATAGATTTCAACTAATGTACATCTTTATACATCTGTAGTAATAATTCCTACGTTTATAATTGAGAATTTTGGGGTAATAAAGGAGGGACTGACAAGATGCTGGCTCTGTGATCGTATGGCAAACTGGAAAAATAACTACTCGACACACATTTAGCGCACTATAAGACGCCACCTCTGTTTCTTTTCTATGCTTCAACCTAGATCTCAGAGCATTTGTAAATATATATTGAAGCTCTTTCATATTGAAACGTGTAATTAAGATGCATGATTTTAATTTCAAATCTAGAGTAAAGAAACAATACTTTCAATTCACGAAATGCTTTGCTGTCCTGCAGAACAGCCTTATTTCCCTAAATAGCCTTAACTGGTTGGTATGGCCATGTACAGTAACTTGAAAAAACACAAAGTACTACTTACAAGACTCTAATAACATTGATTATATACACATACAATATATATATATATATATATATATATATATATATATATATATATATATATATATATATATATATGTATGTATGTAATAGGAATATTTGTGCCAGTAATTTGTTTAGTTAGTGAGGTCTGCTTCCACAGCTAGTTTAAACTTATTACATTTACATGGGACCCTAGTGCTTTACAATAAACCACAAAAACAGCTGATATTTTGGGATACAACATTTTACATTGCATGAGAAATCTATATGTGTGTATAAAATCAATGCTTGTACTAAAGAAGGTTACATTTACTCTCTCCATTCGTGAGAAGCTCAGAGACGGTTCTATATCCACAGGTCCTCGGTATCGACAGGACCAAAGAGTATCAAGCCAGTTTATAAATACAGCTGATCTATAGTTTCCGGGATCTGTGGAACGCTAACCACTGCAGATCTGCCATTTATCTACGTAACTGTCGTTCTTCACATTCTCCTGCCTTCTGCTTTCATTGTTTCTCTTCAACGTTTCGTTTACCGTTTCCACTCCTTTGTCTGGTGAGGAACGTAATATTTCATCCACCAGATCGGCACGGCACGACAAATGACATGGGCTACAGAGACGCGAAGAAACGTTTCCAACACAGGGTATTTGACAATTTACTAAGTGGTTATTTTAGATTTTTAAAATGTTGTGTCGTGGTCCGATCATTTAAAATTATTTTTAAAAGTGAAATGTATGTAATATAATGAATTCAAAACGTATTCTAGTTTTGACTATTTTTTTTAATTTAAACTTTACTCGCCAGTTCACATAGGCCAGTAGTCCTGTGCGGGAACTTTATTCAACGAATGAAATACAGACCTTGCCTCAGTCCGAAGCCTTAGCCACTAAACCACCACGCCGTTGTTCTAGCAACTACGATCACTCTGTAGCTCACTGGCTGAGGTTTCGAACTGTGGAGTCCAGTTTCCAACTAAGCTGAGGTCTGCACTTTACACAACACAGGCGAGCCAAAACATGCTTTATACTTGAAAATGGGTTCAGATTCTGTGCCAAAACACAAAGTTATATCATTCTTCAAGCTCATTTTACTGGAAGCTATAATTTTAATTGGAGAAAGCACTGGAACACACAATAGTAATGTGTATGTCTGATTATGGAAGCTTTGTTTGTGAAAGGCCTCAAAAAAATAAAAATCAATATTAGTGGAGTGTTTGAGTCCTATCGTATATTAAGGTAATAAAGTTATAACTAAGAAAAACTGACTTTTATCCTTTATATAATATCAAAACCGTAAAAAAATCACACCCACAACAATTGAATTAAGGTGTGTTAAATGGCGCTTGACATCGATTTCACTTAAGGATCTACGATTAAACGTCATACAAGGAAACCAAAAATAATGAGTAGCGATTGAAGTTTAAAGCAGTTTAAAGTTGAGAGTCGTATACTCAAGTGTATCACCTTGACATGTAACGATTTTCGAAAACTGTAACGAAGTATTTGCTAAACAAATTCTTACTTTTTCTATAACTCATTTATGGGATCTCATTAAATTGCTAATGAACATTGTAATGACAAACCTCTTGTACTGTAGACACACGTGTGTCATATTCTACTACGTACTTTCTTTTAAAAACGTTAACAATGTTTGTAAAGTTGAAAATGGCTATTCTTTGGTCAGAAGGGTATAATTTGGAAATTCAGATGGTTTCTACACACTTTTGAAATACTCTTTTTACTCAGGTATTCTTATATTTTACAATTCGGTGATCCCTTAGGCACAATTTGCTGAGATAATTCGTTTAGGTTAACCTTTTTAGTCCTGTAACTCCGTTAATATTAGATTAATCTGGATATGCGTAGATTATACAGTACTTTGTATAAAAAGTATTTTTTTCTGTAAGTTAATAATATATTTATCAGTTAATAATATATTTAATAATATATAACCCTCCCGCCCACCCGTACACGTACAGTGGTATTGACCCACCCACCCACCCATACACGTACAGTGGTATTGACCTCCCATACACTAACAGTGGTATTGGCCCACCCACCCACCCATACACTAACAGTAGTATTGGTCCACCCACCCACCCATACACAAACACAAACAACCATACAATACCACTTTACGTGTATGGGTGGGCGGGTGGGTCAATACCACTGTACGTGTATGGGTGGACGGGTAGTAAATACCACTTTACGTGTATGGGTGGGCGGGAGGGGTCAATACCACTTTACGTATATGGGTGGGCGGGTGGGGATTTTATATTCATACCACTAATACAGGTCACTACAGGTCAGTGGGATAAATGAATTAGACTTGCTTACAAGATCTATGTAGTCTGGTTACTATCCTGGATCAGTTTATATTTAGAAATTTCTTTTTATTATAAGACAATAGTGAGGTCAGTCTAAGGGCGAACAGTTTAACCTAGGAATATGGACTACTTGATCCGTGTGATTTTTTTATGCCAATCAGTTTTAGGCTCTCAACCCGAACTCTCAAAACGAAGCCCAATCACCACCAAACACTTTATCCCATTCCCTATCCACAGTGATGGCGACCTTTGAATGTTCTTAGCATTCATAGCTCCTTTCTGACATGTGACATATCCTCAACTACGTTTTAGTTATATTGTTTTGGAATCAATTTGTGAAGTTACGAATCCTCTGTACAGTCTGTAATCTAAATGACATCTCAATAATGTCTGGAACACACAGATAATTGACCAGTAACGACTAAGTGCCGTGTACAGCAGCAGCTGTGATGACGTCATTAGACACATCTTGCCTTGTCACTCACTTCTTGTCTTGTTAATTACTTGTACATGAACCAACTCGAGTTAATAGATCATTCACACGAACTTTTTATCTGTCACACATTTTATCACATTTTCTTCTGTTTTCTTTCCTCTTTTTATGAAACGCTACAGTTATTTCATTGTATATATTTTGTAGAAGTATAATTTCTGTTTTATACATATATTTTTTCAATTATATTTTCTTTTTCTTCAATTGCAGTTTGGTTTCATGTGTTTATTTTACGTTTTATCTGTACATATATTTATTTTCTTTTAGAATTTTTTTGTTTATTTTATGTTCTATAAGTATATCATTTCGTTCAACAACTCTTACTTTCATGGTTCTTGAGGAGTTTGTTATTGGAATTGGAATTTCAAATCGATATAAGTATCAAAAATTCAAATAAATTTTTCTTACTTTCTTCATGTTGCCATTTATGTTTCCTTTTTATTTTTTAATCAGTTTTATTGTTCAGTAGATGTTTATAGTGTACGTATTTTACTAAATGATCTTCGATTTTTTTAATATGTTTATTTATTGGATTTATTTTTCTTCAATTGAAATTCGGAACAACAGGAACTATTTATTCAAAGTGAAATACCAATTGACCTATTTGAATAAGGTGGCTATATTTTAGTAATTTTTTCAACACTTAGGCCCACATAAATTATCGATAATCACTTCCTCAAGTAACAAATATTACACAGTAGGCAGGATTAAAATGATGAAGTTAAAATGTTGTTTTAGAGCAACAATAAGACAAAAGTAATAGCAAATATATTTTTATTATTAGTTTATTTTTTATTAATTATTAAGATAACAAAATAATATTGTTGATGTTGTAACACATTTGTGATGTTTGTTTTGTTTTAACTAAATTATTATATTTACAAAATGAAATGAAAAATGATTTACTAAGAGAAAAGTTATAACTTTTTAGTGTGTGTAATGTCATTCTTAAAGTTAACCTATTAAAGAAAATACGTTTTTAATCAAAACCAGCATATATAAAGAGTTATTTCATGTTTATCTGTGCTGAGCACTCTACGTTTAAATCAAATAACAATAAATAGGTTAATAAAATAATTAAGAAATAAAATTAAACACTTTTACATTACAGTGTAAGAGAGTATAAAAATTAAGAAAAAAAGATAATAGTAACATGAATTTATAAAATGTATTCATGAGTATAAAAAACAAACACACGTTACACAATCAGCCAAACAAAGACAGCACAACTCATGTCTATATCCAAAGAACACATAAATCTAACTTGTCTACGCTCCTCACAAAAAAATGGGAAACGTCTTTAAATTTTGTAAAATATTTCCAATTTGGGTACACAGAAAGATTTTCATACGAATGTTTTATACAAATGGCACATGACAAGAGTAACCAACAATTTTTACTGACATTCCTTTCATCAACTGTTGAATGACTCTAGAGGTCCGCCAAGATTCCATCTCATTCATGGCAGAGTGGAGGCCCCCCAAAACCTGTCTTGCCGGTGTGCGTGTGTAGTCAATGAAACCTGTCTGTGTCGCAACCCGGCAATACATGTCACTTCTTGAGATATACCTTCTACAGTCAATGTATACCCTAATAAGGGGTTATGTGTTGAATACATTTATCAAAAAGACTACTACCACATCATTATTTATCACTAAGAGCCTTTCCAACTGCAAGATATGCCTCTAAGATTTAGGACACATTTAGCAAAGAGGCTGCTACTACATCATTATTTATCACTAAGAGCCTTTCCAACTGCAAGAAATGCCTCTAAGATTTAGGACACATTTAGCAAAGAGGCTGCTACTACATCATTATTTATCACTAAGAGCCTTTCCAACTGCAAGATATGCCTCTAAGATTTAGGACAAATTTAGCAAAGAGGCTGCTACTACATCATTATTTATCACAAGGAGCCTTTCCAACTGCAAGATATGCCTCTAAGATTTAGGACACATTTAGTAAAGAGGCTGCTACTTCATCATTATTTATCACTAAGAGCCTTTCCAACTGCAAGATATGCCTCTAAGATTTAGGACAAATTTAGCAAAGAGGCTGCTACTACATCATTATTTATCACTAAGTGCCTTTCCAACTGCAAGATATACCTCTAAGATTTAGGACACATTTAGCAAAGAGGCTGCTACTACATCATTATTTATCACTAAGAGCCTTTCCAACTGCAAGATATGCCTCTAAGATTTAGGACACATTTAGCAAAGAGGCTGCTACTACATCATTATTTATCACTAAGAGCCTTTCCAACTGCAAGAAATGCCTCTAAGATTTAGGACACATTTAGCAAAGAGGCTGCTACTACATCATTATTTATCACTAAGAGCCTTTCCAACTGCAAGATATGCCTCTAAGATTTAGGACAAATTTAGCAAAGAGGCTGCTACTACATCATTATTTATCACTAAGAGCCTTTCCAACTGCAAGATATGCCTCTAAGATTTAGGACACATTTAGCAAAGAGGCTGCTACTACATCATTATTTATCACTAAGAGCCTTTCCAACTGCAAGATATGCCTCTAAGATTTAGGACAAATTTAGCAAAGAGGCTGCTACTACATCATTATTTATTACTAAGTGCCTTTCCAACTGCAAGATATGCCTCTAAGATTTAGGACACATTTAGCAAAGAGGCTGCTACTACATCATTATTTATCACTAAGAGCCTTTCCAACTGCAAGATATGCCTCTAAGATTTGGAACACATTTAGCAAAGAGGCTGCTACTACATCATTATTTATCACTAAGTGCCTTTCCAACTGCAAGATATGCCTCTAAGACTGGGCCAATTTAGCAAAGGGGTTATTACCACATCATTATTTATCATTAATTGCCTTTCCAACTGCGAGATGTGATGATGATCAAGATGAGTTGATTATATTTTTGGAGAAACAGGCCAAACGAATTCTATCGAAATTTACGGTCACAAGCCATATTATCCTGATCAATGTCTTAAAGAAGAAGTAATTTTTTGGCCTTCTATATTTACGTAATTTTAATGATATGAACCAAATACCTTCACAATATTTTCTCGTAACAAGGACACCCGTCCATGTGACAGCCTCGGTCACGCCATCTCGTCATGCTCTCGGTTTCTGTTGCGTCAAACCTTGGTCGGTAGATTTATTTGGTTCCGAGGATTCAAAGTACTACTTTAGTTCGATGAAAGTAGTACTAGTAATGATGAAAACGAAGGGATTTGTACTAACTTCGCTGGGTAGAATGTTATTGACGTAATGTAATCAATTAAGATAGTAACTTCATGCGTTTTCACTTCACAATTAATTTATGGTTACCCTGACAAGCAAACAAGACTTATTAATCTTCAATCATTAACAGATTAATGTTTTACATTTAGATTCTATCTTATATTGAAATTATGTAAATTAAACAATTAGTCTTAAATTTATTTTCTTTTTATTGTCATGAGCATATTATTTTCATATTTAATTGATCAAGGACTTATTTCATGATTAAGTGTCTTAAATTATAAGCATGTGATATTTTGCAAGTAGCAAATTAGGGAAGAATTGAAAAAAAAAATTTGGTTGTACATTTTTAAAATTGCTTTTTTCATCTGTGTGTCAGTGACTTTGGATAAGTTAGTTGGGTTACGGTGAGGATGAAGGGATCACTTCGACTACAACCATGATTGCCGAACAGAAACTGTGAGCAGGTGACTCTGTTGTATAATGAAAGGGGTTGAAGCTTTGCTGATCAACCTAGGACAAGATTCAGGGAAGACATCCCTGAAGTGCTTGGCAAATGACTCAGGTTCCAATGTATTCGAATCTTCTGGTTGGAAAAAAATCAGCCGATAATCGCAATATCTGTAAATACACCATTGTACATTCTTTGATAGACGAGTGGAGCCCAAGGAGGATGACAAGACGTATTGACCCACTCGCCCACCCTTACATGTATTGTTGTATTGACCCACCCGACCACTCCCACACACAGCGGTATATTGTTGGAGTTTCTGCAACTCGTTTCTCTGACTCTCGCTTCTTTTTACTGACTTTCAATAGTTCACAGATCGGCTTGGTTTTTACCGTGTCAAACTGAAGTGAACCACCAATTGTCAGCCACACTTCATGCTTTCCAATCGAAAGTGACAAATCTGTGTTCCTTCCCTTCCTGACGGAGAACTACCGAGGAAACGATGACAAGATGTCGGTTTTTTTTAGCGGTGACTTAATGGGGAAAGGCTTGTCACCTTTGACTCCCGTTCGATAACGTTGTGAGTCGACCGTGCAATAATGTAATGGCGATGCTGTGAACTGTAAATGCGCATTATTAATTAAATAATTTTTAAATCGTGGGTTGAGCATTTTAAATGCCTTTTTACCACTTTAACAAAGACAAATTATCTTGTTAAATAAGAACACTATAATAGTCTACAGAAATACTATTGGGGGGAGGGGTTAATTCTATAACCCATAAATTATTCATGTTTCTACATGTGATAAATCGAATTATAAACCCTACATACCAAATTATTGGTTTTCAATTTTGTAAATTTTTATTCAATCAATTACTATATCAAATACATACATTTTCCTTAATAAACACTCTAGCCAAATTGGCTAGTTGAAAGTCGACAGTAATATATGGTATACTTAATCTAAACAAACATTGTTTATTACGTATACATTTAGCAAACATTAAATTAGGAAAAATTTATTGACGAATTAAACAAAATCTCAATGAGAAACACAACGGCTAAAGATATATTCAAATGGGATATAAGTAATTACAACAATGACAATGGATAAATAATTAAATAAGAAGTATAAATAAAATTTTAAAATATCAAAGAAAAACTGAACAAAAACAAAACTGGGATCCCAAGGAATTTGCAATGGTAGAGGAGATAAGAAAGGAGAAAAGACCTTTCTTATTTAAAAATTATTTTAAATAATTTTAGTGATCAAATAGTTTTGTCTTCTCGTCTATTACCTTACATTGTTTAGTTACATTCAATTTTAAAAGTTAAAGTAAATATTATACATTTTAATTAGTAGTTAGGCTGCTGACACTCCTTCAGTAATCATTATGTGCTCATTTTTCATCAAGCAGATTGAAATATGTTACAGATTGCCTTAATGGTTCGTTTTTGTCTGAGGACCTCCCATTTACAGACAGTAATAGGCTATAAAAAATCTCCCTAAACTCTACGAGTATTTAATACAATTTCAGTGCTGGAAGGTATAAGAAGATACAATTACACATGAACACTTATCCTTATATATTAAAATACGCTGTGTGTTTTTTACGCTACTCCTCTCTTAATTCTTTATAAATTTTACTGATTTAGGTGGAAAAAATTTGCCCATACTCGAGGTTGAGTATAAGGTATTAATTGCTCAATATTTCCACCATAAAGGGCACAGGAAGCCATAAAAGGAAGACATTTTCGATCATAAGAATAATACAGGCAGAGTAGTAATTAATGGAAAGGTAACAGCTGTTCAAATATAAATAATGTCGTTTACAATATTCAGGATGTTATATTGTTGTGGAAGTATTTTCGCTATAGAACAATAGTTAGCAACTATATCTGATTTACATACGTAATTTAAAATTGGTTTCATCAAATTCCCTTAACTACGTTAAGCATTTCATCAACTGAAACATTAGTATATATGTTGTAGTTTTCAAATGAGGCTATTATTCAGGGTGTCCAGCAACAGGGAAAATAGGGAAATCTGGAAAAGTCAGGAAATTTTAAATGGCCTGAAAAAGTCAGGGAAAATCAGGGAATTTGAAACAAAACCTGGAAAATCCTAACAATAAGATCAGTGTGTTGTGATTTGTAATGGTCACTATATACTTGGGTCCGTTCTTATCTGAGTAGGGGAGTTCTACTGTACGTGTAGAAGGACCCTAAAGGCCGGTTTTCACATAGGGCACCGTGCTCCTACTGTGCTCCTACCGTGTCGTGTCATGTGGAATCGAAAAATGGTCTATTCCATTTATTTTGTATGGGAAAGCAGTTTGCGATTTCCACATGACCTGACGTGCTCCTACCGTGCTCCCACTGTGCTCATGTCGTGCTGTTTTCGATCGCTTCACCGAGCGATCGGAGAAAATGACCGGTAGGCAGTCGGTAGGCAGTCTGAGCACGACAGGTGCACGGTAAGTCAGGTGAAAATGCCTTACATGTCGCCCTACGTTACCGCTTCTGCGCCCAACCCCTGCTTTTCCTAGTTCGGGTGTTCCCGACCTCCTCCGAAAATTACCGATCGATTGCATTTTTTTATTTAAACTGTCTCTACACTGTAGAAGGAGATATTCCAACATCGGATAGCTCATCCTGAAATATTTACGGACCTTTTCAGAGTCATCTCTTAGCCGGCTCAAAGATGTGTGAAACTCCCCTTCCTCTCCTCTAGTCTGGTACAGAAGGTGAACCCAATATCGTTTCGGTCGTTTCATCTTATTTATTTACTTTTCAACTGTTAAATAAACCGCTCAAGCAATAACAACATCCGTAGCGTCCTGATCCATTTCAGTGACAGAGTAGTGAGTTCTATATTCTAAAGCCTCGTTTACAATAGTTCTATATAGATAGCAAAACATGCTATATAGAAAAACATGCTATATAGAAAAAAATGCTATATAGCAAAACATTTTATATAGCAAAATATGATATATAACAAAACATGCTATACAGCAAAAAATTCTATATAGCAAAACATTTTATATAGCAAAATATGCTATATAGAAAAACATGCTATATAGCAAAAAATGCTATATAGCAAAACATGCTATATAAAAAAAAGCAATATAGCAAAACGTGCTATATAAAAAAAATTTATAAAGCAAATGTTACATGTAGCACGTTAGCCTACATGTAACATTTCGATCTAGATATAGCAATTTTGGCTATATGTAGCAGAAATTCTGTTTCTGTTAGTGAGGGAAGACGGGGGAGAACGACAGGGGCACGGTAGGAGCACGACAGTAGCCGGGTCCCTACTGCTGAAAACGTGCGACATGGACACGGTAGGAGCACAGTAGGAGCACGGTACACGGCACCCTATGTGAAAACCGGCCTTAATGAACCCATATACGTACAGTGGTATTGGCCCACCCATACACGTACAGTTAATTAAATCTTTCTTAATTAATGATATAAAAAGTAAGTTTAATATAAATTAATTGATGAGAGTGGAAGTTTAGTTTGATATATTGTATATCAAACATAAGGATATAAAGTGAATGTCAGTCTCACTGTGTTCTTTAAGCATTAATGCACCACATCCGATCATCATGGCACTTTGGAACTTCTTATATATTTCCCAAAGAATATTCTAACGTGGGTTTATCCCCATCTGACTGCAGGTGCTCTCATCCACTGGCCTAAAGTTAAAGCTATAATCTAATGGAGTTATTTTATTTATTTAATTGATAATCAGCTATTTCAAAATAACAATGAAAACTTTTGAAAAAGGATTGACTGCAACGCAAGTGCAGTGAGTGAGCTACTGTAATTGAATTTACATATTATAATTTTACTTGATACAGTTTACCTACTAATTTACTTTCATAAGGCACAAACCGAGGTCGAAGGCCAAGATTACATGAGCACAGAGAGTGATGGAGTTGGCACGCGAAACGTGTAGGGATTATCCCTAGTTTTACAGTAATATTATATTGATATTCACGTCAAATCAGATTAGAATAACTACAGCACAACCCTCTTTGACACTTTTGAAATCCCCTTATGTATGAAATCGCGTTATACCAAACTATTTTTATTTTTATATTGGGTATTAATTGATATTCAGTCTGAAAACTAATAGATAGTCAGTGAGTCACTAATTGATGACTCACTGACTGCCTGCAAGGAACTCTCTTAAAAGTTATATACTTGCCCTCAGAGTATCGGGATAATTCAAATGTTGCTCAATTTCTGAACATATCTGTTCTACCTACAACAATGTGTTGGTTCCACCCTCGGAGGTGTCGATGATAGCACAGAGTAAAAACAAACAGAGGTCGCTTTCATATGGCCACACCGAACGCCTCAGTGGCTGTTATATAGAGATGACAGCTAATGTACGTCTTTATATTGTTGTAATGAAAACTAGTCCATTTTTTTACTTGTGGATTTTGGCGGAATTAGGGAGAGACTGGTAAGGTGAAGTCCCTACTATCGCATGACCTACTCGACACACACTGAGTGCACTATGGTATGCGACCTCTGTTTTTCTTCTCTGTGCTGATAGCCATCTGTACATAGTAAGTAAAAATGAACGTTATTCAGTTTAGATTGTAACCTCCAAATAAAATCAGTTATATTGATTGCATGAATGGACATTTTGTTCGATGCGATCGATGACGTTTTGAATAGTGTCCAGTATGACGTCACCAGCTCAGTCTATATATACCTGTGTCACTCCGTGTGTTGTGATGGCTCGAGCCAAGGTCTTTGGTGTATGCATGTTGTCATGGCTCCTCTGAGAGATGTGTAACACCAGAGGTGGCAACCAGCCAACACCCTCGCTTATTCTTGTATCTCGTATTTTGTAGACGCGGCGTGATGACGTAAATAACACAAACTGCCGTGATTAGGACAACAGAGGAGATAAAAGTGACAATTATATGAAGAAATAACAATTTATGATGGAAACCTCGTAATAAAATGTTTAACAGCTGCATGATTTGTGCCTTATACTACGTTGAGAGTACACCAGTACTTTATGAAATATATTAAATTCTTCTTTAGAAAGTATTGAATTTAACAAAAATCACAACTGTTTATAGCTATCCCATTTATGCATCAAACAATGTATTTTTTTATTTATTTAACAATAAAACTTCTCTCGCTAGTTTACATGGGCTTGCAAGCCTGTGCGTGAACTTTATTCAACGAGTGAAGTACCGACCGTTGGCTCAGTGGGGATTCGAATCTTGGAAATTTGCCCTCCTCAGTCCGAAGCCTAACCACTGAACCACCACGCCGGCAAACAATATTTGTATATTGTTTACATGAGGCCAGTAGGAGGTTAAGACACTGTTGTTAGATATATAGATGATTATGTAATGCGAAAGAGTGTAACGAATAAAAAAAAGAGCGTTTTCCTTGTTGCTAACTCGTTTTATAATTTCATATAATCGTAAGAAATAAAGTTGTTCTACTCATTGTTAGACGAATAGCCAGGGCAACATCAAATCAACTTATTATTATTTTTAATAAAATACGAATTACGTAGTAAGCCCTACTAATCTTATTTTTGGATAACGAGTCTGAAACGTAATTCTCTCTTCTATAAAACATAAATACCCTTGTTGTAACCGAACACGGACATCATGGTCTTTCCTCCGGTAGTGTCCATATATTTTCTGTACAAACTTCGAATCCAGGTCATGACCTAACTCAGACACCCTTCACTTAACCAGTGGTGTCCATGACCATAGTAGTCATTGCCCTGCGAGGACTGAGAACAGCAACTACCGCCTACAATCTCCAGTAAGCTGGTGTATTAGAACACTATGCCACAGTTCATCCTTTTTTACTATCTTTTTTTATCTTCTTGACTGAGCCCTAGTATATGATACCATGGCAAACTCGACTTGTAGGTATATCATGGCGATTAAACTTGCAAAACTTCATTTCTACACAACACTTTTTTATAATCATTCTGGAACAGCAAGCGGAACAAAATGTGTTTTGTTTGCAATTTCATAAAACTGCTCAATTTTATAATGCGTGGTATCTGCAGTATTTGATGTAAACATTAAATATCAATCAACATTTAATTAGCCAAGAAACACCTTGAAGTTTTAATCTGGTTCTAATTGGTATTTTTATGGTAATTAGAAGATTTTTTTTTCAGACAGATACACAACTTGGTTAATTAGGTCGCTTATTGGAAGGACAACGTCCTATCCTTTATATTTTTACATCAATTTAATAATTCAATTCGATTGAATAAACCTTGCAAATTTATGGACTCTTGTGGCTAGTCTAAAGAAAGAAATGAAATAAATCTTACTTTTAGTTTGCCTTAAAATATGGGAATGTTTAATTGTTTTTTCACTACACTACTATGAGTTTAGCTGTTTTCGTTACGTGTTTACAACCTGCGAAACATCATATTTTCAACAGCTGTCTATTGTTTACTACCGAAAGTAACATTGTTTACAACCGAAAATTTTCCATAGTCAACAACACCTGTTTTTTTCATTCCGTAGTGTAGTGAAAAGTATCGTTCAAAACTCGAGTGAAAGTGTTTTGTATGTTCGCGACCATTTGAAGTGCTCGACAAGTCTCGCACTTCAAACATATGGTCTCGAACATGCAAAACCCCACTTTCCCCTCTTGTTATGAAATATAATATTTAGAGGAAGAGGCTAAAATGTGTACTTGTTAGTTTTTAATCAAACAGATGATACAAGTTTTTAGTTTTTGTGGAGGTATGCATATTTATAAGTTTTGCATCATAATATGCGAAATCATAGTTTTTTTTTTTTTTTTTTTTTTTTTTTTTTTTGGAATAGATGAAAAAGCTCTAAAATCAATGCTTCTATCCATTTCTTCATTAAGTTTTCAACTCAAATCCGTTCAACACATGTTTGTTTGTAGTACACTTGTACAGCTGTATTTAAGATATTAAGTACTTATTCAGTATAATACATCAGTGTATATATATGAGAGGGTGGGCGGGCCAATATTACTACTGTACATGTATGTACAGTTGGGGGAGGGGTTGCTTGGGTGCTATTGTTTGGAAAATTAGTACTTGTAAAAAGTGGATACATCATCATTTGTTTTTCATAGTTTCACTATAAAGTCTCACTCAATCGAATAAGGGGAGAGGATTATTCCCAAAAATAGAATTCAATAATCTGACTCCAATTTAAATCTAAATCCAACAAAATGAACATTGAAATTCAATGGCATTCGACTTATCTCAGTCATTATTTGAAAACCTTTAGGATTAACGTTGAAAATATACAGTCAGCCGTATCCAAACATCTCACAAGTAATCTTCAAGTTACAACATCATTCTGAATCACCGACACGGTTTAACACGACAATGGTCCAGTCGAGTAATTTGGAGGTCTCCTCCAGTTAGTTCCAGTAGTGTGGTCTTGGGGGAATTTGTGGAAGTGGGTGTGAGTCAAATTGTAGATCGCAGACAAAGACGAATCACCTGTTTAAAAGGAAGGCTTCAGCTAATTACAAACACCTCACAGCAGAACTTGGTTGACCCTGGCGGACAATGCTGTGTAGGACGACGGACTGTCTCAACTGCCCGGACAACTCGTCCAGTCTCCGCAGACACAGGATGACAGCAAATCACCTGTTTACAAGACTTTAGCTGACTACAAACAACACAGAGCAGGTATGGTTGACCCTGGTGGACAATGCTATGTAGGACGACGGACTGTCTCAACTGCCCGGACAACTTGTCCAGTCTCTGCAGACACAGGATGACAGCAAATCACCTGTTTACAAGACTTTAGCTGACTACAAACAACACAGAGCAGGTATGGTTGACCCTGGTGGACAATGCTATGTAGGACGACGGACTGTCTCAACTGCCCGGATAACTCGACCAGTCTCTGCAGACACAGGATGACAGCAAATCACCTGTTTACAAGACTTTAGCTGACTACAAACAACACAGAGCAGGATATGGTTGACCCTGGTGGACAATGCTATGTAGGACGACGGACTGTCTCAACTGCCCGGACAACTCTACCAGTCTCTGCAGACACAGGATGACAGCAAATCACCTGTTTACAAGACTTTAGCTGACTACAAACAACACAGAGCAGGATATGACCCTGGTGGACAATTGTATGTAGGACGACGGACTGTCTCAACTGCCCCGACAACTCGTCCAGTCTCTGCAGACTCAGGATGAGGGAAAATCACCTGCTTTCAAGTCTTTAGCTGATTACAAACAACACAGAGCAGGATAAGGTTGACTCTGACGGACAATGCTATGTAGGATGGAGGACTGTGACAACTGGTCGGACAACTTGTCGAGCCACTGCAGACACAGGATGACGGCAAATTACCTGTTTACAAGACTTTATCTGACTACAAACAACACAAAGCAGGATATGGTTGACTCTGGCGGACAATGCTATGTAGGACGAAAGACTGTCTCAACTGCCCGGACAACTAGTCCTGCCTCTGCAGACAGACTGACAGCAAATTATCTGTTTAAAAGACTTCAGCTGACTACAGACACCTCCGAGCAGGAGAAGGTTGACTCTGGCGGACATTGCTATGTAGGACGAAAGACCGTCTGAACTGCCCGGACAACTCGCCCAGCCTCTGCAGACTGACTGTCGGCAAATCATCTGTTTACAAAACTTCAGCTGACTACAGACATCTCCGAGCTGGACAAGGTTGACCCTGGCGGACAATGCTATGTAGGACGGAGGACTGTCTCAACTGCCCGGACAAGTTGCCCAGCCTCTGCAGACCCAGATATTTCTCCCACTTACAATCGTAATTCATATTTTCTCTTTGGTGCATTGCTTGGTGGGTACTCAAAGAAAAGTGTTTCTTATCTTTGTTGTCGTTTTGAGTTTATGAGCGTGATAAATATTGCGCAACCCTCAAAAAAAGACAGTCAACAACACTCTTTAAATATAATTTTATTATTAAAAAAAATTATATCTAATTAGTAATGTGTTATTTGTTGTACTTAAAAGTCAACAGAGGCTTCATAATATTTGGCAAAAATATGCGTCTTTAAGGGTGATAGATTTTTCTTTTAAGTATTTGGAGTCTTTTCTAGATTAGGACTGCCTCGTAAAAAAGACTTTCAATACAAACACAACACGTCCCTGACCTGCCTTTCAGTCGCGTAATCTTAAATAACCTAACCAAACAATGTAATCTACGTGCAATTCGTGTTATGCTAAATAAAGGTACTTTGCATAATCAACTTCACTAAGCTGGTGGTTCTTTTTTATAAGGTTATTGCAGTGCAAAATGAGAAAATGTATGGGTAATGACCCTCCCACCCACCCTAACAAATGCTGTGTTGATGACATCGTACGTGTATGGGTAATGACCCTCCCACCCACCCATACATATGCTGTGTTGATGACATCGTACGTGTATGGGTAATGACCCTCCCACCCACCCATACATATGCTGTGTTGATGACATCGTACGTGTATGGGTAATGACCCTCCCACCCACCCATACATATGCTGTGTTGATGACATCGTACGTGTATGGGTAATGACCCTCCCACCCACCCATACATATGATGTGTTGATGACATCGTACGTGTATGGGTAATGGCCCTCCCACCCACCCATACATATGCTGTGTTGATGACATCGTACGTGTACGGGTAATGACTCTCTCACCCACCCATACATATTATGCTGTGTTGATAACATCGTACGTGTACGGGTAATGAATCTCTCGCCCATCAATACACGTACGATCATATAACCTAATCTAACAGAACCTGATCTCTCAAATCTTAACCTAATTCAATCCAACCCAACCCTCATGTTCCTTTATAAAATTGTTCCATTCTCCCAATTTTTGCGTAATCTCGTATAAAATGCCACGGACGTAGATGTTTTACCAATTGAACAAATGCTGTCATAGAAAACAGATTTTTGTTGTTGTTAATCCAATTGTTTTTTTGAATTAAACTTACTTGAAAAATAAGTAACAAGACTAGACGAAGTAAATTGTTTAATTGAACATCATAAGCTGAGAAAGTTTAATGAGATTCCGGTTGTTTTAAATAAGGATAACAGACTGCACATAAGATATTATTTACTGATTCTCAATACAAATATTATAACACGAAGAAAGTAATGTGTTAGTCAGTTTATTACGTGCTGGTAGAAATGACAAACAATTGAAATATAAATTCAACATAATGTAAGTTCTATATGACACATTTATTACGCTAATCGTCGTAGATTTACGACAGGGAATCTTTGAAAGGTTAAACGGGTATCGTAGGTTTTAATGTTCTTGAAGTGACTAAGAACTTATCAATAGTGTGTTCGATGGATATAAGTAAGCCACTTAGATTAAGACCAATAGAATGCACTGGTGTGAGAGAGGTTCACTTATTTATGGAAAGAAGAGAGTTAACAACTCTGTTACACTGGTACTACTGGATCTATTTACCAGTGTGCCGTACCTACAAAGCGTTGTCTTGGAAACGAGAGTAGATAGTAGGTGAAATATGGCTGCGCAGAATGAAGCCCCGCCCATTAAGTCATCGATGACCATTGATTTATTTTATCTACACTAACTAGTGAAGCTTTGTGAATTTAAATTATTGTTTTACATCCAGATGTCAATTAATAATAAATATAACCAATAAATAATAACAATAAAATAAACTTATACGTATATTAACACGGGTGTTTTTACAACAAAACGCTATTGTGAAAGTTGATCTCAGATGAGACCTTGAAGGCGGTATGTTCGTTGCGTGGTGTACGTTTTCCCTCCAGTTATGCTCCTGTATGCGCTACAAATCACACGCAGGTTGATAAATAGTAAATAATACTTTTTATACTTATTCCTAAAAAATGTATACTGTAAAAAGGATTTGTTTCAATTAATTCCTTAATTAATTTGTTTCAACTGATTGCCTTGCGTTATATCAAATTAAAAGGATTTGTAGTATTTTGAGACGTACATTTTGAATATTACGTTATTTTTAATTATTTTAAATATTTGAGTATTTAATTTAATAGTTCACATTACATTAAATGTTTAGTGTGAGCTTTTGTGAAGACTGGAATTTTTAAAAACCACAGTTGACAAACTATACGAATTTGGACACGATAATAGCAAACCCGGAAAATACAATTTCATGTACAATTTCATGATTGTGAAAGTAGTATTTTTTAATATATTGATATTTCACTCCCCCCTCTAAATAATTATCGAAGCTGGTTATATCTTTAAGCATACTTTTATGCTTCTTATTTTGACTATTTTCCCGTAGAGTCACTGAGAGAGTGCTATGAGATTCAGGCCGTGGAGCTTGGTCCTGTGGGCCGCTGCCACGCTGTCTCCAGGCACCGGACTTCCAGAGGTTACTGACATCTGCACCCACTGCTCCTGCCAGTACCTGGTCAGCTCCCACCTCACCGACACGGTCTGCACAACCGACAACCCCGTGCTTGAAGTCAACTGTGCTACCAGGCCTAAGGTAAGGTGGTCAGGGACAGTTTTAGAATATTTTTTTGTACAAAGTTCGAAAAAGACTTCTTTTTTAACCTCTATTTTTAAACCATTTGACTTATATAGATCTGAAAGTTGTCAATGAGATAGTTAAGAACAAAATCGTCAGCATAACTCATAGCGAATTGGGTGACAAGTTAATTTTTTGGGCGAAGCAAAGTCGTAACATTTGATTAAAATTTATTTATAAAAAAATAGTTTACTTCCGCATGTCTTCATTCTATTACACATCATTTTTATTATTATTATTATTATTATTTTGGATCGCCAACCATGGCTACTGATAGGCCTACAATTTGTATTTGTTGTAGCCAAGTTAATTAATTATTATTAAGCGACTTATCATTAAAATATAAGCGAATATATCCATATTAAGTTTTCTGAGTGTATACAAGAGAGTGTAGCCTTTGTTACTAACTAAAGCTGGCCTTTCCTTAGAAAGTGTAATTAATTAATTAATATCTCAAAAGCAAATATCTAGGCGTTATAAGGCGTTTCTTTGGATTCTGTACTCGTTCGTAATTTTTTTATTCATATGTAATTGTCGATTCTATATCAATAGTAAAAACAATTCTGGTTTCAAAGTGAGATCTTTCTTGGCTCTTGTGCACGTCTATCAAAATGCATTATGTGTTTGGTCATCAACTAACATTCTTACAATCCATTGTAGATGAAGCAGAACCCTAATGAGATCCCCAACGCACCGACCTCCAGTAACGTGTCAACTGTCGTCTGGCTGAGTTACAAGCACGCCGGACTCACGTCTCTTCAGCCGTTCACGCAGTTCGAGAGCCACAACGTGACCATGCTCTCCCTGGACCATAACCGGTTGGTATACATCCCTCCCAGAGCTCTATCTGGGCTTCACCATCTCACCATTGTATCTGCTTCCCACAACGACATCGGCTCCGTGGCCATAGATGCGTTCAAGGGGCTGCGCCAACTCCGACACGTAGATCTCTCCTTCAACTCCCTCCATACCCTGGACTTCAAACTGGTCATGGATGCCGTCAGTCTGATCTCCTTTGACGTCCACAACAACAGTATTAAGTCCGTTGTAGCTCCAGAAGCAAAAATTAAGAGTCTAGAAAATTTAGATCTCTCCTCAAACAAAATTCCAGATTTTCCGTTGTTGTTTTTTAGCTCCTTCCCAAATCTATTAAAGTTGAATATTTCCTTCAACAGTTTGGAAGTACTGACAACTGATTTGTTTCAAGAACTTACAAAACTGAAGATCATCGATGCTTCAGGAAACCAAGTGAAGTCAATAGATGCTAACGTGTTTAAAAACGTAAAGAGTTTAAATCGACTCTATTTAAGTGAGAACTTTCTCAGCGACGTAGATTTCGTAGTAGTGATTCCCAGTTTGGCCACACTGGATGTCAGCAACAACAACCTCTCGTCAGTGGGGGAAACACTGTTGAGTTCCAGTGTCCAGAGGGTTGTCGTGAGTCACAACCATCTCACTGATCTCAGCCATGTCTTCAAGGTCTTTGACAAGCTCAAGGTCAGTTAATATTGTTAATTGTAAGGAAAGTTACAAAATACTTCAGCGAATCCAGAATTATTTTCTGGTAAATTAAAAATAGTTTACCAATAAACAATCGTTTTCCTCATTTTAAAACTACTTAATATACGGTGATAAAACCGAAGACAAGACAATTGACTTACTTGTTGCTTTTACTACTAAACCGAAGACAACAAGACAATTGACTTACTTGTTGCCTTTACTACTAAACCGAAGACAACAAGACAATTGACTTACTTGTTGCCTTTACTACTAAACCGAAGACAACAAGACAATTGACTTACTTGTTGCCTACTACTAAACCGCTCTATTGTGTAATGTTTCATTACAATTTGAGTTGTTTACATTTCAGAATACAGTCAAAGCATTATGTCGTAGCATATGTTTGTGTAAGGGCAGACTTTTCTTATGTTTGCACTTGTTGTTTTTAATTTATATAGTTTTAAGAAGACACAAGCAATATTGAATTAATTATACAGCCACAGTAAATTTTACCTTTAACAAAAATATTAAATTATCTTTAAATCTGCCAGATAATTAATTTGAGACATACGAAAATAAATTAAATGTAAATTCACGGTCAAACTCATATAATCAGGTACAAGCTGTAAAGCGTGATTTTTTAGTTAATTAGTTACTATTAGCACAGAGTATACTGTACAGATAAACTATGTACTCTATACTATTGGTAAGTGATTTCAGTTGTATGCAGGCTGTATGAAAAAAATCAATAATGTTTCTAAAATAGGCAAGCCAAACGTACTTGTCTTACTCCCTTTTTTTTCAACAATCACCTACACTTCTCTACTTGTGTCGATGACTACTGTTTTGAGCTGACTAAATCTGCACATAGGAATCAAAACTATCGCCTAAAAACCTCTTCCACGACATTTGTCGTGAAATCCATCTATTTCTATGAATCGTTATAGGGGTTTTAAGATAGTGTTTGATTTTCTGTAATTTCCATAATCAAAAAATTATGAGTTAAGAGTTGGACATGAAAATGAAAATGCCGTCAAGATTGATTGCACTCGTCAACACACAAAAATTATCATCGTTTATAAACGCAAAAGGACCTGTAAATAACCAAAGACGCATGATTAATTTTCCCATTGAAAACATGAATTTAATAAACACCATTTATACACTGAATTCATATTAAAGTGTGCACTTTCTCTGCTTCACGGATCTAGGGCTAATGGAGTGCTATGTGATCTTACGTCTTACTTTGTTAACGGGTAATAAAGCGCATTATTTTATTAATTACATTTCTAGTTCTTAATATTATCTGTATTATCTTCAACCCGTGCACTTTGTTATATATTCCATTATTTTTTACGTTACATGGTCAGTCGATGGACGCCAGTTGGAATCCTTGCAGTGTGTTCCCCGAGCACGTGAGGGCTGGTCTACGCGAACTCCTGCTGGACGGCTGTCCCTTGTCCTCCTGGCCTGCCCAGCGTCCCGCTCAGGGGTTTGTCGACCACCTCTCGCTCAGCCACATACCAGGAATCACAAGTCTCGGCCCTTTCGCCTTCAGTGGCATCCTCAAACCAAGTAAGTTTTAGGACATTAGAGTTACTCATACAAGTTTATTATTGATGTTTGATCGTTTACTCAGAGTGGTCGAGTTGTTGAATTGAAATTGAATATTTCAAATGATTTTAGTTGAAAAAAATGAATATAGTTTGTAATACATTTTTACATTCACCAATAATTAATTCCTAAGAACATCCAAATGCTTGTCTTTAAAGATGTCCTTATAATTCCTCATCGTCTTTCCTAAAAATCTCTTTCAATTAGAAAAAAAGAGTTAGTACTGACAAGTTGTTTCTTCCGTCGTAGAAGACCTGACGAACTGATTCTTCCATCGTGGAAGACGTGTAGAGCTATTTATTTTATCAAGAACGACCTGATGAGTTGTTGCTACCATCGTTAACGCTCTGACGAGTTGTTTATTCCATCGTTTAACACCTGACAAGTCGTTTTGTTATAGCTTATGGTTGTTCTTGCGTTTCTTCATATTATTCACATCTGCTATAAAAGACGCACAGTATCTAAATATACATCTTGAGCTTGTCATAGAACAGACAAAACCAAATCAAATACCTACTTCTTTTTGCATATCTTACATGCGCATTCTAAACGTGACCAAGTAGTACCATACAAAAGAATACTAACTTGGGATTAATCTTCATTATATTTGTCCTATATTTCTGTAGTTTATCTCCAGATCTCCCTCTCTCCAGGATAGTTTTGTGTCAGACCATAGATGTTAGAGTAGGGTTAAATAGAGTAAGTTAATTACCTTATCTGTATACTTATCTGCTTTTTTATCCCCTTTGTTCCTGGTGACATGACAGCAATTATAGAATTATAATTACCTCTTACACTAAAATAACTTTGGTACTGGCGGAACGGCCACGCGCCGCTGGTCTGAAATGACAAAACTCTTGAGTTTTATTTTGCTGTCAAACTTAAAATAGGCAAGCAATAATTTTCAAATTAATTCTATAGTGTCCACCATGTTATATTCTTTAAAAAAAATTGTGCTGGAGATTTTGCTTGAACTAATTTGTTTTTTTCTTGTAATATTTGTGTTTAGGAACAAGTTTTTATGAGTGAAATTGCACGTGAGTTTTCTTTAATCTGTCACTGTAGCGAGAATAATAATAATAAAATAATGTATTTTGGATGGATGGCAGTTTGATTCATTGTGAGAATAAAAAATATGGCAGTTTGGTATAAGACTCATTTAATAATTCAAACAAGTTAATGATAAATTAATGTTTTTGTAAACCCTTGCAAACTCGGTAACGACAAACGCTGGACGAAATTTCTGTAAACCTAAATTTATTGTGTTATTTAAGTGACACCAAAATCGTACTCTCGTATTAAATAAACTTTTCTTGCACAAGGGAGAAAGTTTTAGTAGTTTTCGAAACTACAATTGTCAACAAGGCGGCGGTGATACCACACGCGCATTTTACAGTCACTGGCTCAGCAGTCAGCTCTGCCGTCTTCCACTGCAAACACAATGCCATCTTGTCAATTACTAATAGAATATTAACTAAAATTTGAAAGGGCCTGACTGTTGACAGAACTACACTAAAAACTGAATCCTATAACATTACTGTCTCATCTAAATAGAATAGGATGTAATATCACTAAAACGATATTATTGTAATAAAAATAAACTGGTTATTAAACTATACCAAGCACTGTTAAATAGATTAAGAACTGAACACGAACACACCTCAAAGTCAACTAACTAACCTTATTTCTCACTGGAGAAATATTTCCTATCTGGAAATATCGTCGAACTACTATTCTTAAGATTATTTTACGCTTGGGCTGAATATCCCGTCTACACTCCCTTGAGCAGAGTATACCTTTCGCGTCCAACACAGCCTCGATGTAAACGAATCATGAGTTACTTCATCAACTCTTCATTATGTTTCTGTGTAAATAGTAATTACTTCAAAACCAGTACCGTGCACCTCCATCGATGGTTCCCTGCTGTTTGACTTCCCACTTGCTCCCCCATCGTTGGGTATGGACACACTCGATACAATTACTGCAACCACTCTGAGCTCTTCGTCACACTTGACCAGTCATCATAACCTCAAGTCCTGCTATCAAAAAGAGCTTTTTTATTTCTGTTATTAAACTAAGCTTTCCCTTAATTTACATTTACCTCCACAAAAGCTAAATTTTATATGAAATACGATATTTTATGAATTTACATTACAATTTACTGTACAGTAATATATTTTCTACTTAAAGCAATATAAAGTGCGGTGATTTAAATATGAATACAAGAAACTCTGTTGTTTTTAATTTTTAAAATATAATTAATGATTAAATATTTCATAACATGTAATCTAATAACGTCTATCTTGTAATTTTAGTCAATTATACACAACACGTTTCTTAACTGCTTTATTCTAATTAAGCAGAATAGAAATCTTTTGGGCTTCTGTTTTACAGGAAATATGAAATTCATAGTTTTTTTTAATAAAAACAAGATTTTATAGAGGTTGTTGTTTTACAAATATTTGTATTTCTTAGTAATATACTTATTTATTAGTGTGTAATGTTGTTTGATAATTATAGTTTGCTGGATAACTACGTGTGTTTGATACTATGTACTTCTCATTCATGACTTGTTATCACATGTTTATGTACCGAGTGCCATAATCCTGTAGAACGTAGGTGTTCAAGTCAGTGTCATGACTGATACAGCTATCACCACGCCGTCATGTCAACATATGCTCTTATCTCACCTGTCTTCGATAACGAACTCACAAGGTCTTGTCTGTGTTACACATGTCATGAAATATGTCTCTTAGAATCCAGGCTTGGTACTGTGCAGGGGTAATATGATCAACTAGCGCACCCATGGTTTATAGTGTGACACACGAACCTTCTGCACATACAGTGACTAACGGAGCTCTTAACAAAATAATTTAAAACAGAAAATGAAATCAGTGAAAAAGTCACAAACCACAATTCTAGAAAAAATATGCTACTAGTGACTCAAGAAAGATATACTTATTTATTAATGTGTAATTCCCTTTCGCTTCCGACGTCCGTTATGTGGTATTTGCGAAGACTTCCAAGGTCCTTTTTGGTGAAAATGCATTGTTTTAAGAAATATGCTATATATTTTTTATTTATGAATGGAATTGAATGATTTTTGTTTTGTTTTTTTTGTCATTAAATTCTCTATAAATATAATTGATAAAGTAATATTTATTAGTTAAAAAATGTTTATTTATATGTATATACATGTATAAATAGTTTTTAATTTTTTTTATTTTTGTAGTTTGAACTAACCTACAGTGCACAAAAAAAATCTTAGAACATTTTCAAGATATACATTTTAAAGATAATCTTGTTGCTAACATGCTTACAAATTTGTATGGTCTTACCTTTAAAAATGTCTGAGTTGTAGAATTTTTTTACGCTGATTCGCAATCAATTCATGGAAGATAGTGTTCTCGCTAATGGGCGATCGTTCTCATTTTCGTCTACCGTTACTCATATTTACACTTCGATATAAACACTAAACAAACTATAAAGAAGCAAATACTAATTATGAAATAAATAAAACACTCTAAAAACAACTAAAAGTAATACGCAACACAGCTGACATCATACGGACACATATGCTAAAGGTTAAGTTGTAAGTCACAGACGTTCAAATTCAAAGATGCGTAAAATTAAAGTTATTATTCAAAAGACGATAAAATCTAATTTATAGTGTAACCTGTATGTTTATGCATACGTTGCTATAGTTTCATGATAATCGGACGAATTTAAGTAACTGAAAAAAAATTTTCCACGGACGTCCGATATATCGGACGTTGGAAGTTTTCGAAAAAACCATGACGTCCGATATATCGGACGTCGGAAGCGAAAGGGTTTTAATCATTATTTACTTTGCTGGATTTCTATTTCAATAGATGAAGGTATCTGAAAAGTGTTTATTCAAAAAAAATCAAGGTCAGGATTTTATTTAATTAGTTCATATCCTGTATAAATATGTTTACTTTGCAAGCATATAAAGGAATTTGACTGTACATTTTTTAATCACAGTGGTATTAAAAAAGTCTCCCATGAACATCCCCAAAATCTGCACTGAAAAAATTACTACTCAAGACACCTCATCAAAAATAATTTTAAGTATATTAATAAGCTGTTTTGAACATTTAAATGTATGATTTTGTCAATCAATTTATATTTAATTGCATATAAAAAATAATGTTATTTTTAAAGTGACTTAAATTTATATTTTGCATTCCTTACAAATCTTCGCATTACTTTTTAGAATATTTCCAAAATTACGAAGAATGTACTTTTTATCTTTTCTTCATGTAAAATGAAGCATATTAAAGCTTTATTAGCATGAGGGTTTCCATTTTTATTTCTTACTCGATTTATCAAATTCTATATTAATCCCAAAATAAGAGAATTTACCAAATTAGTAACAGTTAAATCATAGACGCTATTTTATTCAGTACAATAAATCATATCAATGTGGTTATTAATAAATACAAATCATACAGTATAAAAAAATTACCAAAAGCTCTTTTAATGCTTATTGATTATCATTTAGACAGTCAACGAGTTAAATGTCTCTATCATCGAACATATATATAGTTATGTTTTTATGAGTGGAATTATATTATATGCAGGTACATTAAAAATATATTTTTAATAACTGATTTCATGTAATTTATTGAATTTTTCCAGAAAACGTAACTGGGAAATGTGTTTCGTTGAAGATGAGCAACACTTCGCTCAGTTCCGTCGACGAAGACGCCTTCAAAGACATTGACATATGCCAGGTTGGTCAAACGAGACAAGTTGAGGTTGGTCAAACGAGACATGTTGACTTCCTCTCATAGGACCATCTCTGAATACACTATGTGACCCAACACGTCGTCAGGTGGTCTCATGTAGTGTCAAAAAAGGCCAAATTAGCCACTTAAACCAGGAGTAGTCGCGCCTTTAATGCAACCCAATATGGTCGCTGCAGGTCATGGTAACCCGCAATTCCATTGAACCCACCCGCCCACCCATACACATACATTGGTATTGACCCACCCGCCCACCCATACACATACATTGGTATTGACCCACCCGCCCACCCGTACACATACATTGGTATTAACCCACCTGCCCACCCATTCACATACATTGGTATTAACCCACCTGCCCACCCATACACATACATTGGTATTGACCCACCTGCCCACCCATACACATGCATTGGTATTGACCCACCCGTACAAAGTTCACTTGAGGTTGTCTCATGTAGTCATTCTCAAGCCAAAAATACATATAATCGTCACTCTTGTGAAGTCGTCAGAAGTCTTCAAAAACACTGAACACAAACGAACGGACGAAACACGAAAAACACAAAGCGGACATTTATTAAATTAAAATGTGGCATAGACGCGGTCGGTTCACACGAGACGAGACTCGCAACCTGCACCACCCGCGCCGTGAACCGACCGTGTCTATGCCACATTTTAATTTAATAAATGTCCGCTTTGTGTTTTTAGTGTTTCGTCCCTTCGTTTATGTTCAGTGTTTTTGAAGACTTCTGATGACTTCACAAGATTGAAGATTTGATGTATTTTCACTACATAAGTTAATCGAAACCGGTCGCCATCTGACGACGTGTTGGCCACTTGACTGAATATAAGGTAATATAAACCTCTAGTATAATTAGACAGTGGTCCGGAGGCAGTTTATTCTGACACTATGTGAATGTGATAAGCAGGGCACCAATGGTTAAACAAGATTAAAACACGATAAACATGTTAAACTTACAGAGTTTAACGTAACATTAAATAAGGGACATTTCAATCCTATTTTCATTATTTTTCTACACCTTGTGGTATTGTGCAATTTATATTAAAACTAGCAATTCCATAATTTTGGATTGAACAGCAGTTTCGGTTATGTCTTTTTCATCCACACACGTTCAGTGTCTTTTTCAACCTACCTACCCATACACGTTCGGTGGTACTGACCCACCCACCAAACCATACACGTACAGTGGTATTGACAACGAGTAGTACCACCAATATGTGTATGGATGGGTGGGTGGGTCAGTGCCACCGTACGTTCATCGGTAGGTGGGTCTACACCACCGTACGTCTATGAGTGGGTGGGTGGATCAACATCACCGTTGTTGTGTGGGTGGGTGGGTAACAGTATTAACTCAACACTATTTATTAAGAAGTACTGTCTACCGGCCTACATTCTGCCACCGAGGCGTCCACTGAGGCCGTAAGAGAAGGACCTCAGTTTCTGTATTAACACAACACTATTTATTAACAAGCACTGTCTACCGGCCTACATTCTGCCACCGAGGCGTCCACTGAGGCCGTAAGAGAAGGACCTCAGTTTCTGTATTAACACATTACTATTTATTAACAAGCACTGTCTACCGGCCTACATTCTGCCACCGAGGCGTCCACTGAGGCCGTAAGAGAAGGACCTCAGTTTCTGTATTAACACAACACTATTTATTAACAAGTACTGTCTGATGAGGGAGACAAAGGTAGTTGGACATTTGCCATCATTACGTGAAAAATAACAATCACGACGTTTCGATTTGGTAAAACCCAAACCTTTTTCAAGTGCTAAAAACTAAATTACATCTACACAAACATGTTATAAAACTACGTTCTTAAACTAATAAACTTATCTACTTTAATAATTATCTACATTTTAACCTAGATCCTAGAATGGAGTACAACAAAATGAACTTCTACTAAATATAAAAAATATTAACAGGGTTAAATTATAAAATAATTTAATTTTATAGGGGGGTAAAAAGGGTAAAATATCTATAATATTTTATACATTTAGTAGAAGTTCATTTTGTTGTACTCCATTCTAGGATCTAGGTTAAAATGTAGATAATTATTAAAGTAGATAAGTTTATTAGTTTAAGAACGTAGTTTTATAACATGTTTGTGTAGATTTAATTTAGTTTTTAGCACTTGAAAAAGGTTTGGGTTTTACCAAATCGAAACGTCGTGATTGTTATTTTTCACGTAATGATGCAAATGTCCAACTACCTTTGTCTCCCTCATCTGATACTCCATCATTAACAAATTTCAAAAACAAAGTACTGTCTACGGGCCTACATTCTCCCACCGAGGCGTCCACTGAGGCCGTAAGAGAAGGATATTAGTTTCTGTATTAACACAACACTATTTATTAACAAGCACTGTCTACCGGCCTACATTCTGCCACCGAGGCGTCCACTGAGGCCGTAAGAGAAGGACCTCAGTTTCTGTATTAACACAACACTATTTATTAACAAGCACTGTCTACCGGCCTACATTCTGCCACCGAGGCGTCGACTGAGGCCGTAAGAGAAGGACCTCAGTTTCTGTATTAACACAACACTATTTATTAACAAGCACTGTCTACCGGCCTACATTCTGCCACCGAGGCGTCCACTGAGGCCGTAAGAGAAGGACCTCAGTTTCTGTATTAACACAACACTATTTATTAACAAGCACTGTCTACCGGCCTACATTCTGCCACCGAGGCGTCCGCTGAGGCCGTAAGAGAAGGACCTCAGTTTCTGTATTAACACAACACTATTTATTAACAAGCTACTGTCTACCGGCCTACATTCTGCCACCGAGGCGTCCGCTGAGGCCGTAAGAGAAGTACCTCAGTTTCTGTATTAACACAACACTATTTATTAACAAGCACTGTCTACCGGCCTACATTCTGCCACCGAGGCGTCCACTGAGGCCGTAAGAGAAGGACCTCAGTTTCTGTATTAACACAACACTATTTATTAACAAGCACTGTCTACCGGCCTACATTCTGCCACCGAGGCGTCCGCTGAGGCCGTAAGAGAAGTACCTCAGTTTCTGTATTAACACAACACTATTTATTAACAAGCACTGTCTACCGGCCTACATTCTGCCACCGAGGCGTCCACTGAGGCCGTAAGAGAAGGACCTCAGTTTCTGTATTAACACAACACTATTTATTAACAAGTACTGTCTACCGGCCTACATTCTGCCACCGAGGCGTCCGCTGAGGCCGTAAGAGAAGTACCTCAGTTTCTGTATTAACACAACACTATTTATTAACAAGCACTGTCTACCGGCCTACATTCTGCCACCGAGGCGTCCACTGAGGCCGTAAGAGAAGGACCTCAGTTTCTGTATTAACACAACACTATTTATTAACAAGTACTGTCTACCGGCCTACATTCTGCCACCGAGGCGTCCACTGAGGCCGTATGAGGAGGACCTCAGTTTCTGTATTAACACAACACTATTTATTAACAAGTACTGTCTACCGGCCTACATTCTGCCACCGAGGCGTCCACTGAGGCCGTAAGAGAAGGACCTCAGTTTCTGTATTAACACAACATTATTTATTAACAAGCACTGTCTACCGGCCTACATTCTGCCACCGAGGCGTCCACTGAGGCCGTAAGAGAAGGACCTCAGTTTCTGTATTAACACAACATTATTTATTAACAAGCACTGTCTACCGGCCTACATTCTGCCACCGAAGCGCCCACTGAGGCCGTAAGAGAAGGACCTCAGTTTCTGTATTAACACAACATTATTTATTAACAAGCACTGTCTACCGGCCTACATTCTGCCACCGAGGCGTCCGCTGAGGCCGTAAGAGAAGGACCTCAGTTTCTGTATTAACACAACACTATTTATTAACAAGCACTGTCTACCGGCCTACATTCTGCCACCGAGGCGTCCGCTGAGGCCGTGAAAGAAGGACCTCAGTTTCTGTATTAACACAACATTATTTATTAACAAGCACTGTCTACCGGCCTACATTCTGCCACCGAGGCGTCCGCTGAGGCCGTAAGAGAAGGACCTCAGTTTCTGTATTAACACAACACTATTTATTAACAAGCACTGTCTACCGGCCTACATTCTGCCACCGAGGCGTCCACTGAGGCCGTAAGAGAAGGATATCAGTTTCTGTATTAACACAACACTATTTATTAACAAGCACTGTCTACCGGCCTACATTCTGCCACCGAGGCGTCCACTGAGGCCGTAAGAGAAGGACCTCAGTTTCTGTATTAACACATTACTATTTATTAACAAGCACTGTCTACCGGCCTACATTCTGCCACCGAGGCGTCCACTGAGGCCGTAAGAGAAGGATATCAGTTTCTGTATTAACACAACACTATTTATTAACAAGCACTGTCTACCGGCCTACATTCTGCCACCGAGGCGTCCACTGAGGCCGTAAGAGAAGGACCTCAGTTTCTGTATTAACACAACACTATTTATTAACAAGCACTGTCTACCGGCCTACATTCTGCCACCGAGGCGTCCACTGAGGCCGTAAGAGAAGGACCTCAGTTTCTGTATTAACACAACACTATTTATTAACAAGCACTGTCTACCGGCCTACATTCTGCCACCGAGGCGTCCGCTGAGGCCGTAAGAGAAGGACCTCAGTTTCTGTATTAACACAACACTATTTATTAACAAGCACTGTCTACCGGCCTACATTCTGCCACCGAGGCGTCCACTGAGGCCGTAAGAGAAGGCCTCAGTTTCTTCTTTCTCTGTGTTGGTATTGAGTATACTACGTATAATACAGTTTATTGGAATAACTTCTAAAACAGCGTGAGAATTTTATTCGTGTTTACTGAGTACAGTGATTAATTAGCGCTTATTTTGACATAATAATGTTTGTGGGAAACATTAATACACATACCATTCACAACTAATATTAACATACTATTGTGTATAATGGAACTAATATCCAGGTCATATGAACGTCTTATATAAACGTAAAAACAAATGGGGAGAGAGGGGTAAGGTACATAACAGATATAATACAGTTACATCACATTATGCTTGATAACTTATAAACCTTGCTTGTTAAATGTTTTCTTTTTTAATTAGAGCCATCAGAACTTTCCAACAAAGCCTAAAATTAAATACTATTAAACTATTAAATATAAAATATTACAGGTTAGACTATGAGCATATATTTCTTAAATAGCATTATATTGAAGTCGTATACTAATTTCATCTTTAGTGGTATTCATATAGATTTATAAAAAATCAAGGGGTGGCCAATATCAGCAGTTAGGGTATTTACATAATTTCAAATTATTAATGGAATAATTAGTAAAATGATTCAATATTAATTTTCATTTATTTATGATTAAAACTCAACATAGTGTAAGAAATTGTGTCAAAAACTACACTTAGTTTAGTTGACATAAAATGAATCATAAATTCGTTTTAGAATTGTAAATTTATTTTTAAAGTAACAATCTTGTCCTACATCCAAGGGGGGGGGGAGGTGAGGAAGAAATAAAAGGAGTCAGAAGGATGTCTAAACGTTAGTATATGAATAAATGATTTATTTTCCAAAAAAAACTACATATTATATTGTACATCTGAAACTAAAAGGAAATAAAATGGCCACTGTTTCCAGTAATGTGGCCATAGGTTAAAACAAAAACAGTACAAAAAAAACAAATATACTATGTGAGTCAAGCTCCTAAATATTAACTTAAAAACAGATTACGACCGCTACTGTTAGCATCTGCTATATTATACTAAAAAACAACAAGAACAGAATGTAATGTTACGCATTAAAAACTAAAGAAATCATATTAAATAACAAATTTGAACCAAAAGAACAAATTCAAGCAAGATTGTGTGGAAGGGGCAAAAAACACATATATTATTAGATTAAACTGAAATTCAGAAAAGAAATATCATGTTGGGTCAAAAGCCAATTGAAAACAAGTCTGCAGAATGTGTTTAGAAGTGGAGTATGTTTTATATCATTAGGCAAGCAATTAAAATATTTGGACCCAAATACATAAAGAAATGTTTAAAAATTGATGTCCTTACTCTGGGTAATTTATATAATCCACTCACCACAGCCCTTGTGTAATAGGAAGGATTGATATTGCCTCTATTTCCACTCCTAACATAAAACAGTTTAAGGACTGTATAAATAAAAAGGTACTGTATGGGGAGAATATTTAAGGTAATGTACAAAGGAAAAGAGCTTTCTCGCTTATTCTTCCTCAATATTATTCGTAAAAAGTAATTTTGTGTTGCTCTCAGTTTGTCAATTAAGCCTCTATAAGTACCACCCCAGCATACAAGCCCATACTGCAATCGAGAATGAATAATCGCAAAATAAAGAGTACACAACAATTGATCATCACAAAAATTTCTTAAATAATAAAACTTTCTAATTGAGAATCTAAGTTTTAAATGCAAATCGTCAATGTGCTTGTCAAATGTTAATTTTTCATCAAGAGTCATTCCTAGATATTTAAAAGATTTAACTTGTTTTAAAGGTTGACAGTCGCAGATATGTAAGTTGCAAGTTAAGGAATGATAAACTATTGGAAAAGGAAAGTTAAAACCAACAAAATCGAAATTAACAAATTGAGATTTGACACTGTTCACGCATTTTATTTTTAGAACACCATTACGTAGGCTTTATTCAATATGTCATAAAATAATAAAAAACAGTCGTTAAAATTTATTGCATTATAGATAATATCCCAATTTGTTTCACTTAAATTGACTTTAGCTAATTCGTAATCGACAACAAATTTATCCTGCTCAACAGGAGAATCAGAATTTATGTTATTGCATGGACAAAACTTTAGACCCAGAAAACAATGATCAGTAATACCCTCATCGAACACTGCACTTTCAAAAAGCTGTAAACATCTACTCTTTATAAAAATATGATCAATACATGTTTTCGAAACGTTAGTTATTCTAGTTGGTGCATTAATAAATGATACAAAGCCGTTATTATTAAGTAAATTAATGTTTGAAACATTACTTTGTCATATGTTAATATTGACATCTCCAACAATTAAAATATTATTTGTTATGTTAATAAGTAATTTATCTAGTTCAGTTATAAATATGTTTTGGGAAATGCTTTGCAGTCTATATATACAAATCAACGAAAAATAATAGTGGTTAATTTTAATACTTAATAATAAGCTGTCGGTGGAAGTCATATTTTGAGTGAAGCTTATTTCATTGACTTTAGCACTTAACAAATGACTCCACCAGCTCTATAAGTATTATTACAAGCTGAAAATACATTATAATCTGGAATATTGAACAAGATAACTTCATCATTTGTAATCCAAGTTTCAGTTAAAATGATAAAATGAACTCGATACTTAATATTATGTTATTCTAATAATAGACTATTGAAGTTTTTCCTCATACTTCTTATGTTTGTATACAGAAAATTATATGTAAGCCCTTTACTATTGACAGGGGGAACAAAAAAAATCTTTTAATGTTGTTTCAGAAAGAGAAATAGAACCATTTGGCGTTTAATAGATAAGATATTTACTTCAGTTTTTCAAGATCTGTCAGATTATTAATTCTAATATATCTTTCCCCCTGTCGCTTTCTAGCAAAGAAGTTACCTTCACGACACCATGCATGATCATATTGTAACAAGTGCCTCATTTTCATGCACCAATTTGTTACATTAATTTGATATTTTCAATTAATTTAATAAAATTAATTGAAATTAAAATGATTGATTTTAATAATTGATCATCACTTTGTGTGACAATCTGTAATGTATTGCCTTTGTGAGGTTATTATACTACTTTGATTATTAGTTGTATTTTTATTTTTTAAATAATAAAAAATATAATTCAATTTAGAACATGATTGTTTTTCTTTCTCTCAGGGTCGATATTAGGTAAATTGGTGGGACTGTATGATACAATAAATCAAGACAGTTTTATTTTTACAAGATTATTTTAATTACATATTTTGAAAAAATCTTTCTTTAGTTCATTTAAAATATGACAATAAAATTTCAAAAATTAAAATTATTTCATTTAGTGAAAGTATGTTAAAAGTTACAATCTTAAACTAAATGTAAAACTAAACTTATCTTTACTGTTTTTTATAGATGAATCCAGACTATTGTCTCGAGCGCGATTTTTATTTTATTTTGGATAATTACTTAGTTTACACGCACAATCTATGTATGTTGAAAAGAAAACTTGTTTTAAATCACTACACAGTGGTTAATTATGCGAATTTATTAATTAATATAATAATGACCACGCGGTCTGAAAGGTTCGGTCTATCGGATCATCTTCTGGCCCTGGCTGTTGGTGTTGGACTGGGCTGAGTGGTGTCTCTTAACCGTCGGGCTTAAATCCTCTCCCCTACCCTTTCTTCCGGTACAATTTTTCATTTGTTTTCGAGAGTTTCGGCAACTTCCGCTTGTACCATGAGGTTGCTGTCTGACAGCTACTGCCATCTACGGACATATTTCTAACTAGATGCCCCGTTCTGATTGGTCCCTTTCAAGAATCGTCCTCTGAGTCGTTTAATTTACTTGGGACAGGGTGGGGGCAATGGAAGATTCCAACCGACCTGTTGACTCTTGTCACACGCCACCCCGTCCTATTTATGATTATGTTTCTCAGAAGGACTCCACCCATGTCTGGTTTATAACAAAGACAGAGTTGTATTTTGTTTACTACAGATGTTTCTGTCTGCTTTCCTATCTGACTTGCAACAATTCTCTAACATTATTTGAACCTTCGTTGTTTATTCCTATTAAATATATCCCTTTCTTTTACGTAATAATTTATTAATTATTTAAATTAATTAATTTATCTATCAATTTGGTGGACCTGTTACAATATCCTACCTCTCTGCATCTAGATTTCAACTTAGCAAGGAAGATCTTATTTTCCGGTGACAAGTGTTCGTTTACATAGACATTCTGCTGGGGAAAGACGGAGTTGATGCTCTGGGCTGTCAGAGGTGTTCCCTTTCTTTCTCTGAATTTATTGAGCCAGGTGTCTCTCGACGTCCTCTTCAGAAACTGCACTATGAGAGCCGGTGACCTATCCTTCCTAAAAGATGGAACTATATGGGCCGCTGTAATTTCATCAATCTTCACTTCGACCCCCAGGGCAGCTCCGACGTCTTGAACTATCTTTCTGACCTTTTCGTTCGGTGAGACCGGACTCCACTTATCTCAGTATTATTTCTTCTCGAGTATTGTTCCATGGAGCGGACTCTATTCTTCAGCGCAAAAACTTCACTTGATAGTTCCGTGTTCTTCGATCGCAGGTCCTCATTTTCTTTCTTCATCACATCAAGATCATTTCTTAAGGCCCTCAGTATACCGGTCGATTCGTCTAGCTTATCAGAAACAAAACTGACCGCCTTAGATAACTCGTCAATTTCTGTTCTGAAAGGTCTTATTTCACTAAAGACATCTCGTTTTAATTCTTCAAGTATACGAACTAAAAAGTCTTTAGTGAGAGCAGTGCTACCTGAAGACTGGGACCGCTGTCTTGAAGTTGAAGACCGGCAATCCTTACACTTCCAGTCTTTGTATGACCGAGTTGTTTTCTTGCTGTCACAGTCACTGTTCCTAATGCACTGGGTATGCAAATCTCGCTCACAGCCTCCAACACACTTAATAGAAGGATTATTATCATCAGTAACACACGGTAAACTGCAGATGCCACAGTTGCAAGCCATTGCACTTAACTACATTAACACAAAAGTAATAAATTAAAAATAATAATTTCCGATATCGAAGAAACAATCTAAATTGGCGTGGCGAAAAACAGGAGGAAGCGTGTCACGGAGCACACACGACAGGAGCGGCGTAGCGATAGTTGTTATCAGCTCGTTGACTCGAGCAAGTTATTAAATTAAGAACGGGTTACGATGACATGTACAAACTTTCGACATTAAACTTTGTTATGGAAATGCTTAAAACATAATTGTACGATATTAATAGTATCAATTATATGATATGGGGTTGAGGGGGTGAGAGGGGTGGGGGGTGGACTCTACGCAAATCCTCGAAATAATAATAACAGTTTCGCAGTTTTTGAACGCGCTCACAGTCTATGAATCCAACGATGATGACATATCAAGAGTCTGAAGGAAATCTATATTAAATACTAACATTCTAATAGTTTTAAGATAAGTAAAAGGTCTTAGGCAATAATATCGCATTATCCAGGGCTGTAAATTGATGTATACTTTGTCATATGCTTAAATTTGATTCCTTGCACATACAACCAGCGTGGTGTTTTCCTTGTAGGTGATTAACCAGTGAATATCATACTCTGAATACAAACGTATTAAGGATTAAGTATTTTATTATAATCGTTAATTGGTTGAATATTTCCAATCTTCAAGTGCTAAAAAATACACACACAACGTTTTGATATTTATAAATACCTTACCATCTTCAAGTGTTACTATCCTGTGCAACATTTAAATTAAATCTATATATATTTTATCTGTTGTGTAATTTAAAAATATCGATTTAATAACACCTTAAACAACTAGCTACTTATGAAGTACGACGGGCTCAGTCGGAGAGTGTGGTTGTAGGAGACGATGTAAGACGAGCTTAGTCGGAGAGTGTGGTTGTAGGAGACGATGTAAGACGGGCTCAGTCGGAGATTGTGGTTGTAGGAGACGATGTAAGACGGGCTCAGTCGGAGATTGTGGTTGTAGGAGACGATGTAAGAGGGCTCAGTCGGAGAGTGTGGTTGTAGGAGACGATGTAAGACAAGCTTAGTCGGAGAGTGTGGTTGTAGGAGACGATGTAAGACGAGCTTAGTCGGAGAGTGTGGTTGTAGGAGACGATGTAAGACGAGCTTAGTCGGAGAGTCTGGTTGTAGGAGACGATGTAAGACGGGCTCAGTCGGAGAGTGTGGTTGTAGGAGACGATGTAAGACGGGCTCAGTCTGAGAGTGTGGTTGTAGGAGACGATGTAAGAGGGCTCAGTCGGAGAGTGTGGTTGTAGGAGACGATGTAAGACGGGCTCAGTCGGAGAGTGTGGTTGTAGAAGACGATGTAAGACGGGCTCAGTCGGAGAGTGTGGTTGTAGGAGACGATGTAAGACGGGCTCAGTCGGAGAGTGTGGTTGTAGGAGACGATGTAAGACGGGCTCAGTCGGAGAGTGTGGTTGTAGGAGACGATGTAAGACGGGCTCAGTCGGAGAGTGTGGTTGTAGGAGACGATGTAAGACGGGCTCAGTCTGAGAGTCTGGTTGTAGGAGACGATGTAAGACGGGCTCGGTCGGAGAGTGTGGTTGTAGGAGACGATGTAAGAGGGCTCAGTCAGAGAGTGTGGTTGTAGGAGACGATGTAAGACGGGCTCAGTCGGAGAGTGTAGTTGTAGGAGACGATGTAAGACGGGCTCAGTCAGAGAGTGTAGTTGTAGGAGACGATGTAAGAAGGCTCAGTCAGAGAGTGTAGTTGTAGGAGACGATGTAAGACGGGCTCAGTCTGAGAGTTTGGTTGTAGGAGACGATGTAAGAAGGTTCAGTCAGAGAGTGTAGTTGTAGGAGACGATGTAAGACGGGCTCAGTCAGAGAGTGTGGTTGTAATAAACGATGTAAGTAGTATTCATGATGAAAATATTTCATGAGTTTTTTACTCTTCAAAACTGTTGTGTTTTTAAACGCTTGAAGAAGAATTGGAAATCTCCGAAAATATTTTTATTCAATTTTTAGTTTATTTTATACATATTCATCAACCGTTTGCCAGCAACTTTTGGCCAAATTATTAAGAATACAAATATCACATGATTTCCGTTAAAAAAACACCATCAAAAATTTTTTTAATACAAAAAATGAAAGAGTTGAAGTGTGTCCAACTTGACTGCACGTATTGGAACCTCTTATGCCTTAGGTTGACCTGAGCCACAACAAGTTGCGATGGCTGCCAGCCAACCTCCTGGACTGGGCCTCCCTGGCCGCCGCCGACCTACAGGCCAACCCCTGGCACTGTGACTGCGCCCTCCAGTGGATGTTGACCTCCTTGGTGCCGTCCGCCTACCGCAGTGACCAAGCCCTTCTCGACGACCTGAGGTGAGTGGATTGGAAGTTAATATTGGTGGAGGAGGTGGGTTTTTAGTCATAAATCGTGGTTTTTGAGTCCGGTATGTGTGTTGGTACAATGAGTGCACATCTATAAGACGTGAAAAGCCAATGTCAAAAAGATAGACAACTTTTTTTCTAATTTTATTGTTGCGTGGCAGGCTAGACTGAGACAGAGAATGACAGAGAGGACAGTGCGGCCGCTTGAAAGAGGTAAGATTACAAATTGCCACGAGAATGAGAGAAAAATTCAGATCACAGTTATAGTTAGAGAAATGCAGAGTGGGTTGAGAGAGTGGCACGTGGAAGAAATTCTCAACCAGCGCTATATGGGCAGGTGCGCTAAGCTCGATTCGTCTGCTACAGTAAGTCCGACTATTTCCATATCTCTCTTCGCTTCTTATACCGAAGTAGATGTGTATTCATTGGTTGGTAGGTGGGTGAGTAAGAAGGTGGGTCAATATCATCGCACGTATATAGGTGCGCGGGTGGTTCAATACTACTACCATACGTATATTGGTAGGTAATTTCATTGTACGTGTGTGGGTGGGTGGGGGGCCGTCATATCGTAATCTGAAATATGTTTATCGTATTAATTAATTTACTCAATTTTTAAACCAGCAACCAGAAATACAAGTTCAGTAACCATAGGCTGTGAATGTATCCGTTGGATAGTTGATTAGCCTTTGAATATAGAGTGGATAGATAGTCTTCTTTTTCTCGTATGTGGTTAGGCAGATTCCTTAGTCTTGCCTGGAAATATAGAGTGGGTTGGTATATTATTTGGTGTCAGCTGGATTCCTAAATATTTTGATGAAACCTTGTTTGTAGGGTATGTAATGGGTATGAGGTGACTTGGCGGAACAGTCGCCATGGGATGAGTATGAAAAGTCGGACAGGTTTGAGGGGTGTTTGGATCATGCTTTTGAATGTTAGGACCGGTGTATTGTTCTGTGGTAGCTGGAATCAAATTATGTTTCTTTTGTCGTATTATTGATTTTTACTAAACTTGAGTTCATAAAATATATAACCTTCCTAACCTATACTTCTATCAGAAAGCATACAAGAACAGTGTAGTTATAAAAATATTTTAAATATTTTCACTAATAAAAATTCATATTTCAATTCCTAACTCCACAAGCCACTTTAAATGTAGAGATAATATGATTTTTAATGGTAATTAGAGTATTGCATTATTTATAAGTTTATGTATTAAAAAGTGTTGTTATTTATTTATTTATATTATTATTTCAACGGCATCCGCCAATGTACAATGATTTACAATAAACGTACAATACAACAATATTTAAATATAGCAACAAACAATGCAAGACGGCTGAGAACAGAAATATTATGCTAAATTGATCTACAACGAAATCACATAGATATTGCAGCTTAAGGCTAATGATAAGTTGAGTTGAGTTGGATAGTAATAAATTCATGCAATGAGATATATTAAAGAATACAACCACAGGCTATACTAAAGTTAATTGATCTGATACGATCACTAACAATTAAATACAACAAACAAGTGATTAAATGCAATGTATTAATAAATAGAAAGACGTGACAATTACAAGAGAAAACTAGAAAATACGATAATAGTAACGATAAATTACAGCTATCATCTAGTACCATATAGGCTATGTTAAAGAGGACAAGTATTAAGGTCCTAATCAAACATTACTGTTGCAGTTTCTTTTGTAGGCATACGACGCTGTCGGAGATTAAATCAACCTCGAAAGGGATGCTGTTGCCGTGCCTGTGGAGACTAGCGATAGGACTATGGTATTTGAGTAGTGGGAGGTTGAAAATAGATTCCTGGACCTGGTTCTAGCAGGTACCAGGAAGGATATCCTACGAAGAAGCTCCGATGAATCAATCGCTCCATTGATAATGGAGTTATGATTGTGGTTTTCGCTAACATATATTTCTGCGAATATATTAATTATATTTTTTAATAAACGTAAAATCCAGGTATATTTTCAAGTGTTTACAATATTGTGCAGATGTGGCTCGCCACCGGAGTTGGCAGGTATACGGCTGGTCCACTGGTACCAGCACGGGGATGCGGCCCTCTGCGACCCCTCGGAGGGTGGACTTCTGATGGCCAAGGCGAGAGCTGGCCCCACGGACCCCGGAGGACAACTCTTGGTCACCGTGTCATCCAGTCCGCTCATGATCGCCGTCCTTCTGAGCCTCAGCGTGCTCGCCGCCATGTTGGTCATCCTGGGCCTGGCGCTCCAACGACGAGCTATTCGCCAAAGGAAAATGCGAAGGAACAGGAGATTCTAGAACACTAAGTTCGAGTAATTGAGGGAAACTAGATGTTACTAAATGGGGTGTTATCGTCTCTTGAAAAAAGTTCAAAGCTCTTAAAATTGATGTACCTCATAAGGGAGGAATTGTAAAGAGATAACGACTTCTTAAAATTTTTAGACCTTTGATATTTGCATGTTAAACGTACAAATCAGGGCCATGACGTACACAGGGGTAAAAAGGAGTCTTTAAGTACGATAAAAAACATAATCTAAAATAATATGAGTTCAGCTTAAACATGAAAGAAAAGGGAGGGGCCACTAAGAGAGTTGTGTGTTTAATATTGTGATCATAGTGTTGTTTGTAATTAAATGTTGTAAATATCTAATTATGAGGATAATTTGGTACTTAAACTATACAATTTATTCTATCTACAAAACTAAACGGAGTGATTACAAGATTACAAAGACGACGGTATAGCAGACAAAAAACTAACAGAGATCTAACTGGCGAGCTTCGGTGTGAAAGAGATCTTCTAAAACAATAATGTTAAAGAATAAATAATAAGATAATTCTACAATGACTAGCAGCAAATATCGTTCCTAAAAATCCTTACTTATAAAAAACATTTTTTACTTATACATTTCCTTACTTATAACATTTTTTATTTGTAAAAAAATGTAATTACTGCCAGTCTATATTTATACTACACTTATAAATGTAAAACAGAGATCTTCAAGTGTTTGTTGTTATTTTGGTATGAAATATGAGAATATTCACTATTTTGTACCCGATTCATAATATTTTGTATAGTTTTAAGAAGACAAAATTTTTGAAATTCTATAACGATGGTAGGGTAGACAGACAAGGATCATTTGATATTTCCTATCATTTCGTGAAGAAATCTTACACTATTGTAGGGTTAGAAGAAAACCCATACAAGTGTAGGGTTTCTTCACAAGTTGATGGAAAATATCCGGAGGTCCTTGTCTGCATTATAAAAAATGTGTGTTTTGTTGTAATTAGTCCAATATTGTATGTCTTTTATAGATACACTTTATAGGCATAATAATTTATGGCGCGTATTTTATTTTTATACAATGTAATAAATCGTTATGTAAACATAATATCCTAAACATCATTATATTTTCCTAATATTAAAGGCATATACACTTCCTTATTATATTTCTGCTTTGGAATAATTGCTTCAGAAATTGAAATAACTGATTCCAAATGCTATATTTTAAAGGTTAAGTCAGTCAAAATTTTCTATTACTTTACGTTGAAGAAAAATAACAAATTCTCAAAATACATTTTATTGAACCACAAACACCAGAGATCAGCACCTAATAAAAATATAACATTTAAAGAAACACTTACAAAGAATAATCAAACACTAAACATTCGAAGAAATCTACATGTCGATAACAAACACAAACTGTAAAAAAATAGTTATTTTTTAACCTTGACTACCGTATATTTTATTATAGATATACATCGTACAGAAACATACTTTGGTTTGTGAAATCTTAAATGAATAATTTAACTTATAATGATAATTTTATAAACTGATCGTTTTAACATATTAAAATTACATAACACCATAAAATAAATTCGTGTTCAATAATCAAGAACATAGTTATCTATAGGATTTCCTCATTGTACAAGCATCTCAGATCACTAAATACAACATGGCTTGTGTCTCTCGCTAGTTACAATCTACTACCCACTTGGCATACTAATGTGTTATCTAGTCCAATTACCAAATAGACTTATCGTACAAGTGTTACACTTAATGAGCTGTACATTTTGCCTAGTAACTACATTAGATAAAGTATTATTAAGGTATTTTATGAGTATTGTTTATGTATATTTATGGTTTATATAAAATAAATTACAAAAATTATATTTAGTTAAAATTTTTACTCCAGTTAAAACTGAAAATAAATACATACAAAAATGATAATTTCATATTGTTTTTCACCTTAAAAGTCTACTTGTTTTATTTTTCAGGAACTGTTTCAAGGTGGAGATGCTTAATGGATTGTTAGGTGTGGGATAACCTAATTATATGATATTAATATAAATGGAATCATGAATTAATTTAGCCTTTCTTAAATCCGTGTCCCTGAAGTTAATGCGTATCTAAAGTAGTATGGTCCCAATCAATCGGTTCCCTGAAAAAGCTATAATTATATAGACATACTCTTTTTCCGATTCGAGTCAATCGGTTTCCTGAAAATATCATAAAGTATAGTTTTAAGATAGTTATTTCCCAGAAAAGTTACATGAGACTGGACTTAAACATAATTTCTTAACTGTTTCTTAACATGCTTACATAATACTGGAAGCTGACGAAGCTTGGAAGTTACCAAAGTGTCTACTAACTACCAACCCAAAGTGCACAGCCCCTCCATCCATAATTACAGTAAATTACGATATAAATCCAACCCTTAAAAGCCGGTAAGGATTACGGGCTCAAATAGATTTCTTTCGTCAGATCAACTATGGGTTACTACAAGGCTCTGTTCTTGCTCCTACGTATTTTGTTTCTCGATTCTCTCACCACCCAACAAAAAATTTGAATATGTAGACAGTATTGCCCTAGCAGCCTACCACGAACACTAACAATCAATCCAGGCATCGTCAAAAATTACTTCAGAAGCTAGAAGATTAAACCTGATATGATATATTAATAATTTTTAAAATAGTTCAAAATTAGATGTATATTTTCAGCAAAATACTAGATAAATATTTAAAGCCAAAGTAATAACCTATACCATATGTTACGATGGTATAGGTTAAAACAAGCGTCCAAAGTACTTGGGAGAATGATATCTCTGATTTAAAAGTCAACTTCAGAAAACAACAGAAGTACATTGTGCTCCGGTATGACTTCTTAGTACTTCTTAGTACTTCATGTACGAGAGGTTGGTTCCACCATTACAAATAGCGACGGTATCAGCAATACGAGTATCATTTTAATGACGGATTATCATTAAAATGTCCGTATTGTTACTGACATTTTAACAATACGGACGATTAAGGTAATTACACTTTAATCATACGTAAATAGGGTATGACAAATCGCTTTCATGTGAGTATGGGGAGGAGATTGTCAAATACCTCCCCACTCTACATTTTATTTTAGAAGTTATCTGTTCAAAATTTAGGTAAATTTATTTCAATTTGTTATGACTGACATAAAAAGGATCCATTCTGTTATGTAACTAACTTACAAATGATGTAATAAAAACTTAAACTTTAATTACATCACACGCTTACCAAATATTGACTGGATGTAATGCTATGTCAAATTTTTCCCTGGAAAGGCCATGCTTACCATACGGAGTGATTTCAACTTTTCTTACATAGATTGGGTGTAATTCCAAGCCAATCAGTTAGCTTAAAGTACCATAATCATTTATCATATACTTCATGTAATACCAGGTTAATCAAACTCTTATACAGCCATGCTTACCTAACATATGTACTAACAGTACTGTAGGCTCTGAAATCAACTTTCTGATATTGGCCATTCTTTCCCTATATGAAGCTATACTGAGTAAATTCATTAGTATTAGTTCTTCAAATAATAGTTTATAAATTTGCTTTAATTCAGTTATACAGGGTGTTCATAAAAATCTCTTCGAAACTTCGGGATATGGTTACGTACGCGAAAACTAAGGAAACATAAATGTCAATCCTATAAACATGTGTCCTAGAACGCTTAGTTTTCCGTCTGTCTGTCTGATGTTTTTTTACACTATTTATTATCTTAATAACCCCTAAAAATACTATCTTCAAACCAGGTACATATATGACGAATAATAAAACCTACTGTCAGCGCAGAAATTATGTGCACCCAAATTTGTACCCGAAGGTAGTTTATAAGAAAATAAGAGGCCTATGAAAACTCCAATCACACCATTGTTTTCCTCGTTTAATTTTGCGTTATAAAATATGTATTTCAAAATGTTATTATAAGTTTTAATAATTTGTATTCCAGCTGGAACTAAAAAGTACAGACATTTTAAGTAGTTTTCCCTGTACATCAAATTACACCGCTACTACTAAAAAAAACCGGTATTTTGTTACACGTAACAAAATACCGGTTTTTTTTAATTTTATAATTTTAACTTTTCAAGAACAAAAGTTATTATAAATTTCATGAAACATTGTGTTTCTAGTTTCTAGAGGTCGTAAAATTAATTACTTTGTCTTCTTGCAATCCTTATGACATGTATAGTTTACTTTACTTTCATATGTGTAAGTAAATGCAGTGATTTTCCACCAATTTAAATCAATTTAAAATAAATTTAAATTGATTTAAGTCAACATAAATCACTGCATTTACTAACGCATATAGTAACAATATATCGTAACGATACATGTCATAAGGATTACAATAACACCAAGTAATTAATTTTACGACCTCTAGAATCTAAGAAAACATTGTTTCAGGAAATGTATAATAACTTTTGTTCTTGAAAAGTTAAAATTATAAAATTTTGAAAACTTGTAGAAAACATTCCTATCAACAACGTGTTAAAATGTAAGTGCGATTCATTTACGGGTTTTTGAGTAATAACTGTGTAAATTTGATGTTCAGTGAAAACCAGTTAAAATTCCGGTATTTTTTTGTTCCAACTAGTATTGAAGCTCATAATAAAAATTAATAATGCATATGTCAAAACGGAAAACTAAATGAGAAAATAATGGTGCAATTGGAGTTTTCATGGGCCTATTAGTTTCTTAGTAAACAACCTTCAAACTCGGGTGCACATAATTTATGCGCCGACAATAATTCAGTATAGAGTATCAAGTTCCTACTTTGTACCATTACCTAGTACCTTATACCTAATCAGTACCACTGCACGTGTAAGAATGGGTGGGTGGATCAATACCATTGCACATGTAAGGGTGGGTGGGCGGATATTTTTAGTTTTCTAAGCTTAATACTATAAATAGTATTAAATTATAAAAAAAACTACAAGATAAACAAACATTTATTTCCTAAAAGGTATTATTTCTAATTTCAATTGTTAAGTTCGGATCATTAATAACTGATAACTTGTGATTTTTGTAATAAAGTACATGCTAATTGGATATCATTGTCAAACATTATTACAACATACATTCTGTAACAACCGTTATTAATGATCTGAGCTAAACAATCTTCCTACCATATTTTAGGAAATAAACTTTTATAAACTTTTGCAATTTCTTTATATATATATATATATATATATATATATATATATATATTAAGAATTTATACTTTTTAAGATATTAAGCAAACAAAACTAAAATAGCTGCCATTTTAAAATGGTACAAAGTAGAAACTAGATACGCTTTACTGAATTAGGTAATATTATTTCTCATACATGTACCGGGTTTAAAGATAATAGCTTCTGTGGTTATTAAGATATGATTTAAAAAATCAGACAGACGGAAAACTAAGCAATTTAGGACATATTTTTACAGGAACTTTTTTCTTATTTTTCGTGTACGTAACCACATCACAAAGTATTGAATGTGGTTTTTACGGACACCATGTATATTCTTCCAATATACTGTACTCTAGGTTATATCGCCTGAACGAAGCTTGTATCTATGTGGACTGCAGGGCTGTAGCGTCTGTAGTATTATTGTTAAGTAGGCGTTAATATTTCTTTGTTCTGCACGTTCCTAATAGGAATAAATGAGGGAATGACTATTTCATCACGTGGACAATAAAGACGAACATTGTGAGATAACCATCAGTATTTATTTTATTTTATCTCACTGTTTATTGCACACGAGATATTTTGGACCTTTTCCATTAATTCACTACTAGGCCTACTACTTTTTTTATCTCAATTACGGTTAGGTTAGGTTAGGTGGGTACTAAACTAAAGTTGATCACAAACAGGTAAATCCAATGATTGACTTACCACCGAATGCGTTCTCCTTGTCTCCTTGTGTAAGTTCTTGGAAAGCGATAAGAAAAGGCCAGCGATAACGGATTCCTAGTGGATAAGGAAATACCACAGTGGAAGTAAAAAGTGATCGGGGAACAGTTTTTTAAAGCAATAGAATATTTATCATGCGATAGTGAATTAACGGAAACAAAAAAAATTGTGGTAGTGAAAATCGGAAATGATCCGATATCTTTTACGATTTGGTTACTTAGAGGTAAACCTGTGTTCTCTCCGTGAGGTTTTTTTATATTAATAGTATTGACACATAAGGAACTGCATATCAGTACTTTACTGTTCCTTAGTATCAATGACACAAACGAGTTCTTTAACTACCGGCACATCAATACTAAAGTAGATTGTTAACCCAGTTTTCTCGTTGTAGTAAAAATACTATGATTATACGTTGTTTAACAGATTTGGCCAAGTTTTATTTCAAAGAAGACCCCGATAATGCAGATGGCAGTGGTAGAGAGCCCTTGAAGCAGCGATTGTCTCCAGCCTATCCTGACAGACACTGGATGGCCCTTATCCCAGGACAAAGGTCCTTCACTATGACACGGGCCCTTTTATAAACCTTCAGCTCGCATTACAAGGCCAAAGTGCATGACGAAAGAAGACGAGCTTAATAACTTCAACTGTAAACTTATTTATTAAAAATCGTTCAAGTGTTTTTTTTTTTCTAAAAAATTCATTATTAAATTGTTGAAAAAATGTAGTTGTTCATTTATGGTTGTTATTGTATTGATAATACAATGTAAATCTTTTGGTTCGGGGACATGGAATATATCTTATTTAGTTTGACATGTTAGTGTTGTAACACTTCATGTTTATTTTACTCGTAGTAAACAACTACATATAAGTACGATGCTCATACAACTGTTGGATCTATTTAACCTTTAACACATTGAATTACACGGATAATATTTCAATAATAAAAATTACATTTGAATTAAACAGCTTCCTCCATTGTCCTCTAACTAACCAAGTGCGAACAAGAAAGTTTACATTATTGTTCACAATTTGATTATGTCCACAAGTCCACAATCACACCACTTCCACATGTGATATTGATTTATTTATTTATGACCAACGAAAAACAACTTTTTTAGCCAACATCAACTTGATTACATTATAGATCAAACCGTTTGCTATGAGTGATACTTATATCGGATCTTTTGAAAGGATTTCACTTTTATGTACATGCCGTTTAGAAAGCAACCTACAGAATGCACTGGTGTAAGTGAGTAATGAACTGTAGTAATCACTGAGTGGTGGAAGTGAGACAGAGAACTACTCTTCCCTCACTGTGTAATTCTATTTCAAAATTGTCATGGCAACCAAGAACCAGGATGGCGGAAAGCCGTTTTCTGGTGGCACAATAGCAAAGCCCACCAACTACGTCATAAGCAGATGAGACCATTGGTTGTTTCGATAAATACTAACGAATCAAGCTTGAAAAGAATAATCTTTATTTAGTATGCAAATAACAATTAATAAACATAATAACACAACGAATAATATTGTAAACAATAAATAGCAATCTAAACAAATTTGTACTGTTTATTACAGTTTTTTTAACACTTTTTCGAAAGTTGAACGCTTGACGGTGGGAATAAATCACGCCCGTGAAGTAAGGCAGCTCAGCGGTGGAAGGATTCCCCTCTGCTGCTGAAACACGTACATGTGCTAATAACATAACACACAGGCCCAACTACGCAGCCCAATTTTAGGTGGTGCCAAGCAAATAGAATGGTTAAGAAAGCATAAAATGTTTAAAAAATTGATTCAATTTGTAAATGTGTAAAGTTAAAATGTAAGTTTCATTATCAAATTTCGTTAGTTTAAAATTATATATTTTGTACTTTTAAAATGTTGGTAAAAATAAAAAACAAGAGAACATTATATTACACAACACAAATGTATTACAATATAAGTTAAAAACTTACATATTTTTTGGTAAAACCCTCTTGTCTAAGGAAGATAATCATGGTTTACATAAATCTATCACCATAGTATTTTTACTTTTCCCAATTAATTTACAATAATTAAGTAGAACTACATTTCTGTTAGGTGAAAATTTTAGTTGTTTTATTTCAAATTGTCCATCCTATAAAATGAACAAAACTGTAATAAAATATATAAACTGTTTAGTCAACACTATTTAATATTGGGGGTTTTTAGCATGCTATTATGGAGTTGGCATTTTTTCGTCCAGGCATTCTTTATTTTTTTGAAAAAGAGATTTGCTACTTTAAAATTTTATACTGTAGTAACTTAGGTAATAATATAAAAACTATTTCTTATGTAATAATTTGTATCCAAACAATGTTTACTTCAGTTATATCTTTCAAAATTATAATATATTACTAAATGTATATTCAAATAATGGAACTTAATGTGCTTCAAATAATTAGATAATTAAACACGACATTAACTTACTTTATGGTACTTCAATTTACTGTCCAGTAAAACGTCCTACTTCCAGCATCATGTTGCAATAGACAAATAGATAATCCTATAATCCATCCATTCTGGAGTAAAGCATGAAAGTTGGGGATGTGAGCCACGTCCCAGCGTGAAAGGCGACTAACTGAGCATTCATCAACGCCATGAAAAGAAAACAGCAGCGAATTGAAGGTAGTTGAATTTGTTACAGTTTGGTGTGAATTTTACTGTATTTATCATATCACGGCTGTTTCATTTGTTTTCGTTTATATTTCTAAATACTACTTAATACTTAAATCAATAATTAGACAAGTGAACTACTGACAAAAGCATTGTTTGCCTCGTTAATTTGTTGAGAATTACAAGAGCTCCATTGTATCAGAATAGTTTGACCCTTTCATGTATTAGACCTTCTTCATACAGTAAAAAAAGAAATAAAGAAATAAAATAGGCATGCCATTTTTTATTTGTTTGAAACTACTTTCAATTTATACACTTTAGAAATATATCGATATTATAGAATAGTAATTAATGTATAATATGTAAGCTATTTTTCATTCTAGTTTAACAGAGACGGTTCTATCACTCAACTTTGCGCAACAAAACACTGTGAAGCTAGTTGTACAGTCCACTCTACTACTAGTGTACACTAACAGTAACTTCCCATAGAACCTACGACTATAAAGTAAATAATGACACATCTGTCCAGATAAAATACATTTCACTCTACTACTAGTGTACACTAACAGTAACTTCCCATAGAACCTACGACTATAAAGTAAATAATGACACATCTGTCTACAGATAAAATACATTTCACTCTACTACTAGTGCACACTAACAGTAACTTCCCATAGAACCTACGACTATAAAGTAAATAATGACACATCTGTCCAGATAAAATACATTTCACTCTACTACTAGTGTACACTAACAGTAACTTCCCATAGAACCTACGACTATAAAGTAAATAATGACACATCTGTCCACAGATAAAATACATTTCACTCTACTACTAGTGTACACTAACAGTAACTTCCCATAGAACCTACGACTATAAAGTAAATAATGACACATCTGTCCAGATAAATTACATTTCACTCTACTACTAGTGTACACTAACAGTAACTTCCCATAGAACCTACGACTATAAAGTATATAATGACACATCTGTCCACAGATAAAATACATTTCACTCTACTACTATTGTACACTAACAGTAACTTCCCATAGAACCTACGACTATAAAGTAAATAATGACACATCTGTCCAGATAAAATACATTTCACTCTACTACTAGTGTACACTAACAGTAACTTCCCATAGAACCTACGACTATAAAGTAAATAATGACACATCTGTCCAGATAAAATACATTTCACTCTACTACTAGTGTACACTAACAGTAACTTCCCATAGAACCTACGACTATAAAGTAAATAATGACACATTTGTCCACTGATAAAATACATTTCACTCTACTACTAGTGTACACTAACAGTAACTTCCCATAGAACCTACGACTATAAAGTAAATAATGACACATCTGTCTACAGATAAAATACATTTCACTCTACTACTAGTGTACACTAACAGTAACTTCCCATAGAACCTACGACTATAAAGTAAATAATAGCACATCTGTCCACAGATAAAATACATTTCACTCTACTACTAGTGTACACTAACAGTAACTTCCCATAGAACCTACGACTATAAAGTAAATAATGACACATCTGTCCACAGATAAAATACATTTCACTCTACTACTAGTGTACACTAACAGTAACTTCCCATAGAACCTACGACTATAAAGTAAATAATGGCACATCTGTCCACAGATAAAATACATTTCACTCTACTACTAGTGTACACTAACAGTAACTTCCCATAGAACCTACGACTATAAAGTAAATAATGACACATCTGTCCACAGATAAAATACATTTCACTCTACTACTAGTGTACACTAACAGTAACTTCCCATAGAACCTACGACTATAAAGTAAATAATGACACATCTGTCCACAGATAAAATACATTTCACTCTACTACTAGTGTACACTAACAGTAACTTCCCATAGAACCTACGACTATAAAGTAAATAATGACACATCTGTCCACAGATAAAATACATTTCACTCTACTACTAGTGTACACTAACAGTAACTTCCCATAGAACCTACGACTATAAAGTAAATAATGACACATCTGTCCACAGATAAAATACATTTCACTCTACTACTAGTGTACACTAACAGTAACTTTCCATAGAACCTACGACTATAAAGTAAATAATGACACATCTGTCCAGATAAATTACATTTCACTCTACTACTAGTGTACACTAACAGTAACTTTCCATAGAACCTACGACTATAAAGTAAATAATGACACATCTGTCCAGATAAAATACATTTCACTCTACTACTAGTGTACACCAACAGTAACTTCCCATAGAACCTACGACTATAAAGTAAATAATGACACATCTGTCCAGATAAAATACATTTCACTTATCGTAGTGGTCAACCTTCTATGAAGCCCTTATCTAGAACTTTGAGATCGTGTACACTTATGTCCTTGAAATACTAAGGTGTATTTGCAACAAAATCTGTAGCAGCCGATTGTCTGTGAAGAGGCAGAGCATTGAATCAAGTGGAATACAATTCCCACGCAAATGTCGGTCCCCTCGTAGTCAATCGGCTGGAAGAACTGTCGCTGGGCGAGGAAGCAATGAGCACTGCTAGTTGCTAGGCTGTTATAGTTTAGTTAGGTCACTCTCCCGACCTGGCTTCAGAGAGCTCCTTTATCATCAGGTGCTGGGACTACAAGTAGTTTCAAAATGATCACCAGTGGCGTGACGATATTAGCCAACCGTAACTATAGGCCTACCAACGCTTTAAAATTTCAGTTCTCTATCTGCAACTTTCTAGTTGCAGTACCTCCTTTTTGAGGTGAATTTGGGTACAGATAAAGAATTTTTGTTATAAATTTTAATTTTTTTTAATTTTCGTCTACATTTTATTCTTGTTTATATATTGTTTTAAAATGGCGACAGTAACTCTCGGCAACATCGTACGTCTGAGCTTTACTGAGCTTGCTCATTTCAAGTCGGAGATTCATTAGAACTTATATAACACACCTGCCCCTTCATAATAAACAGGTGGTATAGCAACACAACTACAGACAGATAAATAGTCTAATTGGAGGACTACCCATAATCAAAATTCCTATAACCTTTGTCACGTGATTTTTCTTTCTTTTTTTAGAATAAACTATACAAAACACAGCAACAATCAAACATCCATGTTTAGCGAGCTTGACCATGAACTTTTTTTAATTTTGCGAGTGACTGCAAGCTCACTGTCTACGCCTACCCTCGCATTCATCAGGCCTAACAGACTTTAATATATTTATTTTAAGGCACCACCATTAGATAACTACAAAAATTACCATAAATCAATAATGCATGTTGTAAGGATAACACAATTATTTACAAGCGTTATTAAGTAATTTATGAACAGTAAAGCTCAGAAAATTGTTAATGAAACTGTCTGGAATATGCGAGGGAAAAACTCCTTCAATCTGCAAATGGACGATAAAAAGAAATGTTCTTTACAAAGCGAGGCTCCTGAAATTAATTATAAGAAGTTTTCTCCCCCTTCAGACTTGAGATTGGAAGAACAATAATGAATGTAATCAGCTTGACTTTTCACATTTACATTTTTATGGAAACTTTTTATGGAAGCATTTCTCCAACGCCTTCTTTACAAGGTGTCTCAATTCAATAATCTGCCGTAATTTAAAATGATTACACTGACATTTCGTATTTAAACAACAGAAAATACTTTTGCTTGTCAACATTTATTGAACAAATAGCCTTAGAATCATTACTTAATAAGAGCATAATTAGTTTGATAAGAGCATAATACTAAAACTATAGTTTGATTTTTATTTCATAAGAAAATTCAATTAAAACTTCTCGTAGTGCAATCCTTATTTTTTACTAATACTGTTTCAATATGCAGACAGAATTTACTTTAAAGTGTGTTTATTTGGAACGTAGTAATAACCTTAAATTATTAGTTCTCCATCATAGAATTGCACTGACTAAAAATAGTTATTTGGAACCTTGATTTCCATTCCAGTACAAAAATGTCCATAACGGAACACAAGCGAAATAGATAAATCGGTTATAAAATTAAAATTCCTCTAATGTCGTTACTGTTTAAACAACAATCTCCTTCAAAAGGATGTTGCCACGTCTTAATTCGACATATTCCATCTTATATCCCAAAATCCAAGCGCAAGCAAGGCTCTATTTCCATATCAAACGAAATAAATTATAGTCACAAAACCGTTCCCCAAACAAGAGAAGTAAAATTGGCCCCCTAATGTGAAAATACATAAACAAATAAGATTAATACACAAAAATCCAATACAACTTTTCAAAATCAAAAAGCTAACCACAAAAAGAAGATGTATGAAAGAAAATTATTTTATACAACTAAAACATAATTAGTTCAGACTTTGATGGTCAATTCAACCTGGAAAGTAATGAATTGATAAGTCGGTAACATGAATCAAAATTATTAAATCATTAAAAACTGTTTTACTGCAATTTAAACTGAGACTTTGGAGCACAAAATATAGACACTGGTTTGTACGTGTTTAGGCCTATACAAACATGGTGATTCAATTTGGAACAACCCTTAAAACCACTTTACGTGGTGTCATTCTCCATTTAAATACAGTATATACAAAATTATATATTAAACATAGTTTTATCAGAAAAATTCCTAAAATCTCGACTTATCCATGTGACATTGGTCTTATGGAGAACAGAACCAAGATGGCCGACCATTCCAGCCCTGCCAACTGGTCTATATGTTGTGAGTAATGTTGATCGTAGGGATGGTGATCTGCGACATGAATCCTAGCAAGTCGCTTCTCATGGTCTTTTGTTCAGGTTCTGGTGGTGTTTACCTTATCTCTCATTGCAATACATCGTCGTTGATAACATCTCTACTGCGCAGTGCGACGTACACGCATTGTACAATCACTCTCGCTCCTTCATGAAACTACTGTTACGTTTGCAGCCATTTAATAACTAAAACATTATTTCACAAACTAAAATAAGGTTATAGTAAACTAAAATATATTATTGCGTCCAACCATCAAATTATCGACCAATTTCATCATTACCATCTTTTCACATAATTTTGTAAATTATCAATGTACTTAATCCTAAATTTTAGACATCTTTAAAATATTGGATTATGGACAGCACGTGTTTCCTTTAGGTAACTCTGACTTGCGCATATTTTCAACGCAGTGGTGTCACTCGTATTTTATTTATTGCAGACGTTCAAAATAGCTGCTTCAACGATTGGAGTCCCCAACACGCCATAATGCAAATACGAGACCGGAGATGTGTTCCAATCAGAAGTCCTACGACACGTATAGTTGTAACTTCACCTTATAGTAAAGGGGTGTTAAGGGGGACCCAACTCTCACTTGACGAAGTTTACTCTCATTTCTTCAACTACATCAATGAGACGACGTCTTCTGCTACGAAAAGTGGGTAACAACTCTCATTCAACCTTCTGGAAAGAACACGTTTTCAGACATGTGATTTATTTTCATAATCAGAAGATACACGAAGTTTGAATAAGATATCTTGTTTTTTAACCTTCCAAAGGTTAAATAGGTAAGAGGAGTGACGTTTACTTTAGGTTAGGATTTGTTTTGTGTAAGGGGGTTGTTTCGCTTCACAAAAACGACAAAATATGGGTGTCTATTTCAAGGATACGATTCGTAATACTGATCGTATCAACCACTTTTAAGGGTCATTTATAGGCGGAGAACTGTTCTACTATGATGGAAAAGCATGATTAAAATAAAATACTAAACATGGATTAAGTGTGAAACTTTAAATTTCATGTTTAAATGAAAAAGTTCATATTATCAACGTATGATCCACTTTATTCAACCTTTAGTTATCGCTTAGTGTTCACTATAGTCGCTATGTATTGTAATAAATTACTCATAATAACAATACATACACGGACCGTGTAGTTGAAATAGAAAAGCGTATTTTAGTCCGTGTAGCATTTTGGGGAACGACTACATTAAGGTAAAACAAAGTCATATTATTGGGAATTATATTAGGTTAGCAAGGTCATGTCAGGGTAGGTTAATATTATGTTAGTTATGAGTTGAGCCATTTCAGTAGGTGGGATAGCAAGGTGGTCTCCTGCATCATATTATCATAGGTATCAACGTGTAGACTCTGGGACAAGAAGACGATACTTCGGCCGTCAAAAACTGGCGAGTAGGAAGGGTAATGTTTAAAGACAGCTAACTATTACAAGTACTCTTTCAGTTTGCCCGGTGACCTGTGGAGCGGCGCAGAGCCACATAATCGTCTCATCGTCCCACCCACCCCCACCGTTCACTCATTATTAACCCTCTTGTCACAACCCACTTCACGTGGCATTATCAACTTCTAATGGCCCGACTAACCTTTCTGTTATGGTCTACGGTACTTAATTGGTCATCAACTGCTTCATCACATCGGCTGTTTACGTATATGTCACATTTCGTTGTAATATTGAACCATTCTTGGCTTTAACCTACAACCAACTAAATCTCAAACCCAATAATAATAATAACAAATAGTTTCATATACAAATTGAAACCACGATTAAAAAAAGGCAAACTGTTGTAAATTGCAATGCAATATGTCACCCTTACTTTTAGAGCGCAGATGGTCCCCAAGGATATTTTGACAGTCATGGACATTCCCGTCGGTAATTTTAACAGTGAATTTGAAATCCACGATTCCGTTCACTGAAGTTATTGACTGCTGTTTAAATACATTCATAAAAATAAATTTTTTTTAAGACTCAAAGCCAAGTCTGTACTAGAGCAAGACATTACAGAAATCACTTAAATAAACCTACATCGTGCTTTCCTTTCTATAAATCCGCTCTTTACTATCTTCCAGATTTACTATATTTTAATTAACTATGCAATAAATTGAGTCATCACCGAGTGTTTATACTGGTAAGTCAGCTTCTTCTCGACGTAGGAAAAAGGGTGGTCTCGGAGATATCCCTCCGATAACTCCGGTTTAGCCACTCTCAACCACAGGCAAAAAAATAGACTTTTTATTCTGTGTCTCTACAAACCAAATATTATTTACCGCCAATGTTCTATACCACCTGCGATTTCACTCCCCTAAGCAGATACATCACACCGACGCCCATCACTGACATACTTGCCAACTTCCAAGCCACACCCGTAGGCCATTCAACAACGCCTTCTCTGCCCTTGGTCACCGGCCAGCATTCAGTCTGCTTAAGATTGCAACACCCCGCCATGGCTTCAGGTGAAGGGAATGTGTCCCTTTTATCATTGTACCTTTATACTTGCAAACTGGCTTTTTATAAACCAGAATTGTTATTACTTTTTGTTTTTCGATGACCTTAGGGGTACTTTCGGTAATTTTTTATCTGTTGCCATAATTGGAAAACGTGGGTTACCACATACTCTATCGTGGTTATTGATATCAAGGGAAGAAAGAGTACAGTACACGATGAATATTACTTATAAAAATTCCATTCATCCCAGGATTCGAACCTACACTATCTCTAACTCAAGATCTTAAAGTCTTGAGACTGCTTTAACTCAAGATCTTTAAGACTGCTCAGCCACTAACTCTTCCTAAATTGTGACCAACAAAGCCACCATACGTGTAAATTTATCCTGATGTGTCATTGATGAGCTGTTCTTAATATCGAGCTTAAACTTGCCTCCTTGGAGTCATTCAAGGAAACAGGACCAGATGAAATAACGCCTTCAGTATTTAGTCTCTGCAGTTTGCTCCTCATATTACCATTTTATTCTATAGTCTCTTTGATATTGGTATTGTTCCAGACAGACTGAAATCTAGTTTTGTTGTCCCTATACACAAGTCCGCTGCTGTTTAATATGTGCATAACTACAAACCCATTGTCATACAACCTGCGTTGGGAAAATCTTAGAGTCTCTTGTGTTGGATCGCAGCAGCTTTCCTTGCAATTGTCTATTTTCTCAGCAGCAGCACGGGTTTAATTCTGGAAGGTCTACTGTTAAAAATCTGGTAATTTACTCTGACTATATTCTATATTCCTTCAGTAACCTCTACCCAAGTTGACAGGTAGAGGTTATCAAAATATATAACCTCATTTTGACAGCATATTTATCAAAATCTTAAATAACTATAATCTCTTGTCTAAGCTAGAGGGATCGGCAGTCTTCCTCCGTGGTTTAGCTCTTAGTTAGAAAATCGGACTCTTGTTGTGAAGTTTTCTGATGCCAATAACTGATTGTTGTTTTCACATTCTATTATTGCTACTTTAGATGTACTACAAGGGTCACATTTAGGACCATTCCTGTTTACATTCTTACTGCCTTACGATGAATGCACACAAAATAAGATGTGATTTATTTTCACCGTTCAGATAATTATCCCGAGAAATAATTAAACTATAGAGATTATTTTAGAGAATAATTAAATAGAGAATTGATTATTCTCTAAATAATTGTATGCTCAGCTGCAAAACCACCATTAAGATCCTAGGAGTCATGCTTTCCTACAATCTCAATCCTGAGATTTACATTGATACAGTAACTTCTACAGCAACTCATGACTTAGATTTCTTATGTGAACTTCTAGATGTGGTTTATATATTGCTCCTTTGAGGTATATTTTGAAGTAAGGAAGCTCCGTATGATCTCCCTACCAACTAGGGCATATCCGAAGAAAATCCAGGATCGTTTCCTTCGGGCAACAGGGTTTTGACTATGCTGTTTTACCGTTAGACTTGGTAGAAGGGGTTCTGGGTTTAGACAATAGACATTAGACATTCTCTTGTTTAATGTCTAATCCAACATTAGACAAGAGAAGGCTGATGTTGGATGTTCTCCTCCCGCTTAGAATTCTTACTGGTGTTGCAGATTGTCTTCAACTCCTTGGACAGATCTCTCAAGACTTCATAGCCATGGAAACTTGGTGTAAGCTCCCCACGATTTCTTTTATGATTGTGTCAACAACCTGCCGAAGATCTCAAGCAATAATTCTTAATTTGTGTACCTGATTAAGTGGGGTAACTGCCTAATATTCAAGTAGTTGCATTATTACGTAAACATCTCTATTTATTCTTGTTATTAGTATTATTAAAATTGTTATTTGTTAATTGTCTTCAAAATACTATTGATTTTGATTTATTTGTTTGTTAGGCTATTATTTTCTGTGTTAGGCATATATTTGTTTGTTGTTGGTTTTATGATATGGGTAAGTGTGGAAGGGTGGGTTACTACCACTCTATGTGCATGGATGGTAAGTGGATCACTATCACTGTATGAGTATGTGTGAGCTAGTGGATCACTAGTCATAAAGTAAGAGACAATGTTTAATTCTCCCACTACAGTTCCCCTCCAGTGGCAATGGGCTGCAAGATACAAAACATATTAAATCAATGATGGTAAAATATATTAATGGGTTAGAACAAATTTAATTATGTTGATGAAACTGGCAATTACGCTATCGTTTAAACGATTGAGTATACTTTAAAACAACTCAATTGATTAAACAACACAACAGCAGATACAGTGTAACCATAGTTGCAAGTGGGAATATTATTGTAAAGACAGATCCATACTTCTATCAATGACTGTACCAATAATATATGACAATGCGTGGTTGGGGACAAAATCTGTCACGCATGCGCTGTGCGTAGGCCATTACCATGGGTTGGAATGGGTGGGGAAGGGGTCAGTTTCACAGTCAGTCACTTAAGATTATCATTTGCTTCAATCCCTGTTATGCAATTTATTTATTTATTTATTTTTCTAGTTTCAATAGCAGTTGGTTTTTTTACTTGTTTTATGGGTATAGTTGTTATTAAATTATAATTTTACTGTTATTTAATTCTTTTTTATGTATGGTTAATTGAATTTTGTTTATTACTACTCTACCATTTTTTTTACTGTTAAATCATTTATTTTGTATGCATTTGCATCTGACATATAATACCTATATGTAAAATGTTATTTGCAAATGGTGTTTGTCGTGTAAAATAAAATAAAGTTTTTAAAAATGAGGGGGGTCAGCCATTAATACCTTATGTGTACGGATGGATGAGAGGTGAATAGTGTTATTTTAAATCAAAGAATTGTTTACAGATTGTTGTTGATTTAGTTTTTATATTTTAACCTGAACATTCACATGTTATGAAGCGTATAACAATGTCAAGTGTGTTATTTTATCTAAATCTTTATTTATTCTCTTGATAAGAGGAAAAGTATGTCGTAAAAGAGTAAATTAAGTGGTTTTGTTTGTCAATTAATTTTTAGATAGATGGAAGCAAACTTTCATGCATTAGATTAGGTAAGTAATGAAATTCAAATGTTTCCAGTGTTATAAAACTAGCCCAGATTACCATATTCATGATGGTTGTAATGTGGTACTTGTCCATTATCTTCCTTCTGAGCCAGTACTCTGATCTCCTCAACACCTCTAATCACAGCCACCCAGTCAAGTGTCATGCCCCTGCAATGTTTAAATGGTTCATTAGCGCAGATAGCAGGCTGAGTCTAATTGCACAGCTACTAGACGTCTGCCACAAAACGGTTGACAAAGTGTGGGTCATTAGGCCCAACCCTCTGTGTTGACACGCACTCGGCTCTTGTAGTACTCACTACACGGTAGTACTACGGTACTACTAAGGACCACTCGTGGGGGGGGGAGGGGAGAAAATCGCGTCATTTTGGACGATTTTAATTGTTAAATGCTTACTCAAGTTGTAAGATAACATCAATATTTGGCCTCAGCATAAGTAACTACCTGATTGACGCTGGTTTCCTGTTTTAATTTGTGAAACGATTAAAGTTAAATCCGTTGACCTATCATTATGAAATTTGGTATGTGATTGATTCCCAATAACGTGAAATTACCTAAATTCAAGTTTTTTTTAAAATCACTTTTAATGCATAACGACGGGTCTTTATTAAAATGTGGTGGCTGATATAAGCTAATTTTTTTATACTATAACTTATAAATAGTTTTCCGTATAGATAAAAAAAATTAATTTGATTTTAATTTTAACTATGAAACGGTCGTTAATCTCGAAATTTGATCAACGTTTCATATGAGGAAGACAAAGGTTGTTGGACATTTGCCATCATTACGTGAAAAAATACCAATCACGACGTTTCGATATGGTAAAACTCAAATATTTTTCAAGTGCTAAAAACTAAATTACATCTACACAAACATGTTATAAAACTACGTTTTTAAACTAATAAACTTATCTACATTAATAATTATCTACGTTTTAACCTAGATCCTAGAATAGGATATAACAAAATGAACTTCTACTAGATATAGAATATGTTAACAGGGTGAAATCAGTATAACCAATTAGGCGCTGCCAAGTTCACGATATCAACGAACAAATTGTAAAACACAATTAAAAAAATATTCCAATCAGTCTGAAATGAGATTACATTAAGTAAGCAAATATATATATATATATATATATATATATATATATATATATATATATATATATATATATATATGGTACCTGAAAAACATTATTAATTTCAAATAACTTTAAGCATGCACAAAAATGATCTGTGTGACTCGGAAGGACTGAGACTACTATCTAATCTAACTAACTACATTTTAACCTGAAAAGACTACAATTAATTATTAGGAATAAAACAATACAATAATTAAATATTACAAAATGATGAAGTATTACGACCCGCACGACCCAAGTTTCATGCTGTGCTTGTGGTTGTGGGTTTCTGAATATGAGTAATTCCATTTTTTACAAACACGTGGGTAAGAGTGACTAGTTATTGCATAAATATCAATTTTTAGTTTGAGTATACATAGTGCTTTTTGAACAGAATCGTTCATGTTTTTAGAAAAGAATTACTGTCAAAAAAGTATATTGTTTGGTTTTTTTTACTAAATACTCATTTTGTGTAGCGATTGCTAGTTGTGAGTTAAATTGATAATATTATAACTCTTTAAGTCTTAACTATTAAAATTATTGTATTTTAAACTACAGATTTTTAAACTTACCAGTAAATCGTTATTGTAAAGCCATTTTACTACTCGTAGGAAACTGTAATATATCTCAGAAATAAGTATTATCAAAAAATTGTGTTCTGTTCTCCTTCGAAACATGATTTCACATAAATAGAGAGTGTGTTGTTTGCTGCTTTAACAGTATCAAATTAATTTGTATCCACATGTTAGCAAATCGAAGCTCAATAATTGAGGAAAGAAGGCCGCTGTCAAGAGCGGAGAAATGATTCGATTCGACGTGTGTTGAGTTATTGAGTTAGCCATCAGTGAGTTCATTGTCTGAGTAATCAACCCTGCATCCGGATGGAATTAGACCAATCACAGGCCTTATCCCCCACCACCGCCATCCCCTAGCCGGGTCGCTGCTACATAATGGACTACTTTGACTCCCTAAGTGTCACTTTGGGGTTGGCAAGGCTTTAATTTTCAAAGAACACGCCTTGTAAAAGTGTCTGCTGATAAGCAAATGAGCCGTCCAAAGAGTTGCTTTCAGTATAAATTGTATATTAGGGTAAGTGCAGGGGGAAATATTGGAAGTAGGCTTCAAAGATTTTTTCAAAGCAAACATAATATGAATACAAAATATTTTGTATCCTACAAAATAAATTTTAGGATTTTTTATAAATGTTCAACTGCAGGTATTTTTATTGTATCCGCTGTTAAATTGTACAAAGTTATCTTTAATATTCCTATATTATTTGTTTACCAATACTCACAGAGTTACTAAACAAAATGTTCACTAACAAATATTTTACAGAAAACAGCCTTAAAGGAATGGAATCAAACTAATGATATGACATACAATACAATATAATAATTTGAGTGTGTTTTATGTAAAATAATCCATTTAATTAAATATATAAATGAAAAACGAATAAGATAATCAATATAAAAGAGGAAAGACAGACTGCCATGTTCACCAATACCCAAAACTACGCACCACAAGTGTATTCACCCACTCACTTACACTTACTAGTGGGTGGTATTGACCCACTCACCCTGGTGTTTAAAAATGACTCATTCTACACTCATGTAATCATTAATGTTCACCTTAAAGTATGCACAATGTTGTGTTGGTATCTCTTATGTATGAAAAAATGACACAACAAAACTACTTGTTCAGTAAGAAACAAACAAATTACTGTTTATGAAATAAAAAATATTTTAGAGAAACATTGTAAATAATTGAACATTCGGACCTTTTCCGTTAATTCACTATCACTACTTTTTCCGTTACTTCACTACCACTACTTTTGTATCGCAATTACGGTTAGGTTAGGTTAAGTCAGGTTAGGTTAGGTAGCTACTAAAGTTGATCACAACCTGGTAAATCCAATGAATACTTGGAATGTAATAAAATAAGGCCAGTGATATCGTATTCTTAGTGGATAAGGAATACCACAATGGACGTAAAAATAATTGAGGAACGGTTTTTAGAGCAATACAATATTTATCAAGCGGTAGTGAATTAACGGAAAAAAAAGTAATAGTAGTGAAATAACCGAAAAGATCCGAAATTTCCTCTCTTGGATAAAGATTTAGATATTATATAAAGATTTAGATAAATATATTTCATATATTTATTATATCAAACAGTTGCCTTTAATAAAATGAGAGATTCTTCAACATTTGACAATTAATTTGTTTGCAAAACCCTGAGATATCTGCTGACAGCGTCAGGGAAACTATAGTAATCCTATTTACACCCCTAACTCTAAACACTGCTATTCATTGTCCGTGGTTTCATGTCATTATTGTACCTGACATTTACGAGTATTTCAATCTACCTCAGTCCGGATTACGATTTAAATAATAATTGTATGCGATTATCAATAAACACTTTATCACAGTGTTATTAAGTGACGCACGTTTTAGTAGGCACAATGAAAGGGTTGTTTGTGCGTTACCAAGTCTCTCATAGACGACGAAGGGTTGTGTCACCCGATAGGGCACGATCAGTGAGGCGTCACGATAATGAAGCAACCTTCAACAGCAAGAATTGTCTCTTTTTGTGGTGCAGAATCAGATAATCTTCATAATAGAAATAAATGTAAATAACTAAAGAATCTTGATTGTATTTATATATTATAACATCTTTTGGGCCAATCACTAAGGCACAGCCGCCAAGAGGAGAAATGTCAGGGGGGCCGGCTACTGTTCACATTACCCTGACATTTGCGGCCAGTTGCGGGCTGCTCCTGGCCTTTCAGCCCAAGATTGGCCCCTAGGGGGGGAAATACTCGAGCAATCCTTGGCTAGCATTCATAGTTACACTTTCTCTTGATATTTATTAACTTTGTGGACTTAAAATTGTTTTGTAGATAGTTTATTGGTTTTATCATTGTTGAGTTTCTATCATTACCACTGTACGTGTATAGGTGGGCAGGAGGGTTATATTACCGTAGAATGTATTCCTCTTAATGGTTGCTATCGTCGACGAGGACACTACTATAGAAGTTTGGGGTGTCCGTGTTGTGTAGGGAAGAGAACTGAGTATCAATCTTGTCAGCTGAAAATCAGGCTAACACTACGTGGTTCGTAATCCACGTAAAGCTATAGATTCCTTAGTTGCACTGGCTATTGGGCTATTCATAAATAGCTCTTTCTAAGGAACAATCGATTTTAGTAACAATGACTACACTCGTTCATCTACACTCAACACACTCATATTCGTCCATATACAATGGCGTCTTAATTATAAATGAATTAACGTGTATGGGTGGGTGCGTTTTTAACATTTAATCCAAACTTGTTGATTTAGAAAGACACAATGCTAGATTAAGTTCTTCATTAGTATACATATTTTTTTTACCATTTAAATTTGCTATGCTGAATATGCAAAAGCCCAAATAAAATGAAAAATCTCGTTATAGATTTTACAATGCATTGTAAAATGCAGAAATGTTTATTCTGATCCCACGATGCTTCATTGTTTACAGAATGATCCAAACTACCCATACACGTGCGTTGAATACTGATCCTCCAACCCACCCATACAAGTAGAGTGGGTATAGATCCTCCCACCCACCCATACACAGTGGGTGTTGACCATCCTATCCACTCATACATGTACAGTGGAAATTGACTCTCCAAATAACCCACACACGTACAGTGGGTATTGACCTGTCCACTCACCCATACACGTACAGTGGGCATTGACCCTCCCACCCACCCATACACGTACAGTAGATATTGACCCTCCAACCCACCCATACACATACAATGGGAATAGACTCTCCCACCCACCCATACACGTACAGTGGATATTGGGTAGGTTAACCTTACACTCGCATATCAAAGAATATGCATGATTTTCTCGTTTGAAAATGGATCTAATTCAATCTAAGTAAAATCCATATCTCTTTACAGATGTGTAAGGCTGGAACCACTACAAACAGGTAAATGGGCATTAGACAGCTGATGTTTGTGATATCGTCTCATCCTGCATTTGCAGGTATCCACACAAAACTTACTCACTCTATTATGTCAATTAATTTTATTCTTTAACTAACTATTATAGATTTTTTTAAAGTACAGTAATGTACTACCCACCCATATGATATATACGTAAAGTGTTATGGACTCACACATACACGTACAGTGATATTGACCCATCCATACATATACAGTGATATTGACCTACCCACCCACACATACACGTACGGTGATATTGACCCACCCGCCCATACACGTACAGTGATATTGAACCACCCATTCATGTACAGTGATATTGTGGTGTTTTCGTGGTGGCTCAGTGGCTAAGGCTTCGGACTGCGGAGAGTAAGGTCCAAGGTTTGAATACCCACTGAGCCTACGATCGGTACTTCACTCGTTGAATAAAGTTCACGCACAGGCGTGTAGCCGATGTGAACTGGCGAGTGAAGTTAAAACAAGAAAACTTTCAGCAGTTTCATTGGTAAAAATATAATATATGAGTCTCATCTGATTTTCATGTTTTTTTTTTTTTTTACTGGTCAATATCAACTCAATGAACACAAATCCATAAACATGTTTCGGTGTAAATGCCGATTTTTGACATATAAATTTACAAATAAAAAAGTACGTAAAAAACTATATAATATCAAATTTATTAATTTTATTTAGTTTTTCTCCTGAATACGAATATGACATCCATTTCTTCCTACTACAAATAAAAACTGAGATATGTAACAAAACAAGTTAGGTTAGGTTATGATATGATAGGTTATGTTAGGTTAGGTTACCTTAGGTTGCTTTAGGTTAGATTATGTAAGCAATGTATATTCATGGTCAACATACATTAAACTAAGTTAAACTCTTGATTATATACATCTACAATAGATATACCATCTAATAGGAATATTTGTGCCTGTAATTTTATTAGTTATACAGTGAATGCATACCCACCCACCCACCCATACAAGTACAGTGACATTGACCTACCCACCCATATGATATATACGTAAAGTGTTATGGACTCACACATACACGTACAGTGATATTGACCCATCCATACATATACAGTGATATTGACCTACCCACCCACACATACACGTACGGTGATATTGACCCACCCGCCCATACACGTACAGTGATATTGAACCACCCATTCATGTACAGTGATATTGTGGTTTAATTAAAATATATACAACAGAAACAAAACCACCCACCCACTCATACACGTACAATGATATTGACCCACCCACCCACACATACACAAACAGGTATCAATACACGTACAAAAACCACTGTACGTGTATTGGTGGGTGGGTGGGTAAAACGACTGTACGATTATGAGCGGGCGGGTGGATAAAACCACTGTACGTGTATGAGCGATCAGGTGGGTAAAATCACTGTACGTCTTATCTGTAAAACTAGTGTATCTTATATGCAATTATGCATGTCGTATAGTCTAACTTAACCTGCATTTGTGTATCCCGTTTAGTGTACCTTAATCTGTAATTGTATATCCCGTATAGTGTATATTAATCTGTAATTGTGTATCCCGTAATTTTTAGGCCTGCAACCACAGCTGGTTTAAACTGCATTACATTTACGTGGGACTACACTAGCGATACACAATGAACCACAAAAACAGATTATATTTTGAAACTCAAAATTTAACATTGGATGGGAAATCTATTTGTGTAAAAAATCAAGGATTAAACTTACCCAAGCTAAGCTAATTTAACCCAACCAAACTTTACATTACATAAACTAATCCAATTCGTCTGTTGATATTATTTTGTATTATCCGTATCATTGTACTTCTGTTATTATCTTTTGTATTGATAATGTGATGTCATGTGTTTTCAGGAAACAAATAGTTAAGATTGATGTAATATACATAGTTTTAGTGTATAAATACTTTGTATTCTTTCAATGTTGTTGTCAAATATATATATATTTCTACCGAAAAAGTTCTATGGATCCGATTTCGTGAGGTTAATTTTACCGACTAGTTGAACAATTATGAAACTCGGATGTAACCCTATACTTAACGCTTCATCTAGAGGATGTGGGAGTTACGCCAATTGTGGTACAAAAGGTGTGTACACATAGGTAAACACTACCAACGTTATAGATAATACTCGTCAATAATAGGTGAATTATACCGTGATTGACGACAGAAAGTGGCAGGTAAAGTAGCGGACGCTTCATTCAATTTTATCGTAAAAACATTTTACTTTAACACCTCATCAAATCGTTAAAAATAGGGCCACAAATGTCCAATAAACTCTGTTTCAGTCACCATATAAGATCGTTTTTATTATTAATTTTAAGAAAGTGACACTCCACAAGTCACTCTCCTTAACTGTTATATTCATTTAATTTCGTAAGCGTGTACACAACGAGAAGTAATTCATACTACCCATCCTGATCAACAATAATAACATTTCACTACTACAATTAAAAAGGATAAATTTATCGAAACTAACATTTTACATTAATAAATTTGTAAATTTTAATACTGTATCACATTCAAATGAACTAAAGTTAAATTCAATAAGCTAAAATTCAAAAAGTTGTTTTGTAGTTTTATCCTGCCTGGGACCTTGTTTTAATGTTTTTATATATTTGCTCATTACTTTTTATTTTTTAAGTTTCAATTATTTAAAGCCATACGTATATATAATTTAAATAATTATAAGTTAAATATCTTTAATTTATTTAATATTAATGTTTTATCCTATTGGCTGACATTGCGCTCTTCCCTATGAACTTATGTTTAGCCTATTTCGAGTAAATATGTTTTATGTAACACTAACATAAATCCATGTAAATAGTTTTTTCCGATAGTACTGTTTTTAAATGAATGAATGTTTGCAAATTAGGATCTTTTCGTTCATCCCCTTAGTAGGTCCTTCCTACAGACAGTCACAGCTATCTTTCACTACATGACAGGAAAATGAAATTAAATTAGTAAAAAACATATACAGTAAACCCTCGTTTTTACGGACCCCGATTGAACGGACTTCGGATTCAACGGTCAGCTCACAGCTGTATTACAGTATCTAAATTAATATCCACTGTACCCCCCCCCCCCCCCCAGTGAAGGAATTTTTATACAAAAATTAATTTATAAAACGTGTAGTTTTTCTAAGGAAACTTCAAATATTCCATATAGTCATTATTATTATTCAGTATAATATATCATAAAACCTTTTATCCTTATGGGTTTATCATTTATATACAATATATATTTGATATTTTATTTATTGTTGAGTTACAATTAATTAGCTTGCAGCATCACAGTTTTTAGTAAGGTGTGGCAATCACTCATAACAGCTTCGAGTGAATTCACCTTGATTTAACGGACGATCGGCTTTAACAGAGCCAACCTCTTTTAGTCCGTTAAATCGAGGGTTTACTGTACATGCAAATCATGAAAGTATTACATATGTAATATATATTTAGCTAGTGTAATAATTTTATTACCATACTACTTTTCTTCATTACCTATTAATTTGAAAAATAATTTTCTTCAATTCATGTCATACTTATTTTCTTCACCTCCTACCATATTTGTATACCAAATTTCTTCATTACCTTCCATCTTCCTGTCATACTTGCATAAATATTATTTTTGATTGAAATCATAGTTATATAACAATTTTCATAACTACCAGCCATATTTGCTTACAATTTTCTGTAATTTCATTATATTGTGAAACCAATGTTCTTTAATTGATTCACTTCCTACCATATTTGCATACAAATTTATGTGGTATTTGAGCTCAAATTATCTTACTCATTCTGTAGTTTATTCTCTCTTCTAAAGGTGTTCACTTCAAAGGGTGTCATTATGGTTAAGTTTTAATTAGGTTTTTGAAACGTCTACTATCGACAGAGCTCCGATTCTTTGACGGCGAAGCCTCATCAGAGTCCCCGGGGATCCACCCCTGCTGGGGGATCATAGCACAGGGAGGAGAGGGTGTGTTAATAAAGAATTAATTATTTTGGATAAGCTTACCTTTAGAGGGAGTAGATGGCTCTATTAAAATACAAATACACTTCAAGTAAACATAAGGGATTAAACCCTTTCTTGTTTATTATAGTTTAATTTGATTGTGTTTGTGTACAGAAAAATCATAGATTATTGTAATCTTATACGCGTGGTATCAGATAGTTTAATACTGCACCCAATCAATTTGGCGAATCGATATAAAAATATTTTTTCAAGATGCATTTTAAATCATCGTTTATATTAAAGTTAAAATTTATTTGCGTTATTTATTATTAAAGTTTTCATTGTAACTTACTGTAAATATTATAAAAGTCTTAAGTAAATATTGATTTATCATTTAGAAAACGTTTTTATGAAATGTGTAGGATGGAAAATGCAAAGTTTCAAAAAATAGGATATCAAATAAACGTATTCAAGATAATTCTGTAAGTTCTAAGTGTGTGCTAATTTGCATGTTGAAAACCCTTAGTGTAAGTGTATTTTATGTTGATGTTTCAAATGAAGGATCTAAATAAAAGTGAGTAGGAAAAATAAATTAAAATTACCACGTTTCAGATGTGAAATTAATAAAATCTGCAAAACCTTATATGGAAGCTAAGTAAGGATTTATTTACTAAACTGTGACTTATACATAACATATAATTGATAGATCACATAATTTGATATTTGGTTCCACGGCAGCTGGGCTGGAGAAGATACGAGTCTGAGGGAGCAACTGCCTTAAGAACCTTAAGATAAACATTTGTTACTACAACCAGCTGCTTAACTAAACAAACCCGAAAAACCGTTATAAACAAATTTAAACGTTTTTGGTGAATATACTTGCCCGGTTTAATAAGAAACAATACATTTCAAAGATTTAAAACTCATAAAACTTCATTTTAATTTTCAACACAATGTACACATCTGATATGCATGTTTGAACATTTTATATTAGATTGTTGTTAAAACCGGCAAATCAGTTACATTATTTGAACTTGCAGATGTATTGATCAAACTAAGATCTGTGTTTTCAAAACATACCTGAACTTGTACATTCACAATAGATTAAATTCGTTCACGTCTTATCATATAAATCTGATAGATGGTTTGAAACCATTGGCTTAGGATTAAGTGTGGCACATTACGTATGTAGAGTTAGTGTTGGCCCACTGTAATCTAATTCGAGGAATAGTGGATAGTGCTATATTAAGTTTTTTGTTTTTTTTTTTAGAGTAAAATATTTTCAATTTTGGAAGTGTCAATAGTGCATAGATTTAAAGTATCCTAAATGGGCCTTGCAATAAAATAAATTCCTCCTGAACACATTATCTTCCTATTACTTATAGTTTTCATAAAATGTCGAATTAATTATTTGTATTTAAATGTAAATTCAGTTTTTGTTTGAACAAGCAATTTCTTTATTTGGTACTTGGTGGAATTTCGATGCATTTAAATTAAACATTTTTAATAATTCCACAATTTTTAATTTTTTTATTAATGCATTTTAGCCAGTTACAGCATCTTCAGATCATAATAACCAAATTGTTAAAAAATATTCTACTATTGTATTCTTATTAAAAATGTTGAACATGCAATGTTATTAACTCAAAGTTACTACAATGAATAGACATCTATAAGAAGCGAAAAGCCAATGTTAAAAAGTCGGACTACTTTTTTCTAATTTTGCAGTCTTGTTGCGGCCTCCTTATAGGTCGAGCGTATGGCGCGGCAACCTAAAGAGAGAATTACAATTTGTCACGAGAATGAGAGAGAATGGAAACGGCGGACGCCAGCGCTGCGTATTGGCAGCCACTTTACTACAGGAAGTCTGGCTATCTTTTTTAATATCTCTTTTCGCTTCTTATAGATGTGTATTCATTGGTTACTATCAAAATGAGCAGTCTTTGAAATATTAGACAATAGTGATTACCACATCTGGTAAAATTAACATATATATCCTTCAGACTAGTATTTAATTTGTTGTATTTTGTTTGATTGTTCTTGTTAAACCAATTAATTTTCTTTGTATTTTCTGCAGCTGAAAAAGGCCAATACTTTATATATACATTTTATGTATAGCCTACTTGTTAGAGTAAGTTGATCATCCTTGTAATCTCACAAGTGAATTAAAAGTTTATATTGTATATACAGTATTATAAAATTCCCAGCCATCCAATGTTGTGATGGCTATCGGTGAAGAGGGTGGGGGGAGTGAAAATATGAAAGACATTTGCATATCCTTGTTGTGCACTAATAGAGACACTGTCATGTATAAAGAAGACAAGTGGCGTCGGCCGACGACGTAATCAAGTGATCTGTGGCTGTTACCGGTAGCAGTAAGGGCGACACCGGTGAGATAGGGCACGGCTTGCCACTGCCTCACTAATGAGACGTGCGTGCCGAGAGCCGACTAGCCCTCTTTTCTCACCCCCACTCCTTCCATTACCATTCGTGTACTTCTGGGTTGTGAAGGTAAACGAAGACATCTTAGAAAGCGACTTGAATAAGCTTTTACGTAGTACACATTTTGTTTTCTTTTTTCAAACCGATGAAAGAGTTTCCAAAAACCCGCTTGAATGGGTGTGGAATAGCGTACGTGTGTGGATGGGCGGGTGGTTCATCAATACCACTGTACGTTTATGAGTGTTTTGGTGAATATCAATAACACTGCGTGTATGAGTGGGGGGGGGGGTACAATTACTAGATCAGCCGGAGTTACGGTATATATTTACTTACCTATATTGTAAGTAAGTAAAGTAAACCCTCGATTTTAAGGACGCTGATTTAACGGACTTCGGATTTAACAGACAGCCTAAAGACAGATGTTTTACAGTATCTAAATTGCTATATACCACGCACTGAAAGAATTGCTATACAACAGTTATATATATGAAAGGTGTGAGCCTGTTTTAACGCACAATCGGCTTTAATGTACTAAAGCGTGCCCCATGCAGTCCGTTAAATCGAGGGTTGTAGGAGTACAAAGACGAAATTATATACAAAAAAATGGAGCAATATTGATTTATTATTGAAATATGAGTGTTGTCTGGCGTACTTACCCAATACAGGGTAGAGACTAGTTAATGTAATCACGCAAGGACCTATATGTATCTTAAATCGAACAAAGTTGTATTGTCTGTTTTAATTAGTTATCTGAATGATCTTCAGCCAATTAGCTACCACTCTTGTTAATCCCAAACATATCACACAACCCATGGATCCTGATATAGATTCTCTATGCTACGTTGCAATTCATTTGCAGTAAAAACTCAATCTATATTATATAAAACAGTCAAATACCGCTGTCTCAGTCATCACGACGTCTCCGGAACCACCGAACAGATTTTGATGTAATTGAAGGCAAGTTAGCTTTTACATCATAGAGAACCACTAATAAATGATTTCTCAAAATTGCATTCTTAATGGGTAGAAACAACCCCACAACTGTTCCTTTTCTCCATAAGAGTAATATGTGCATAAATTTAATAATTTATATCAAACAGCTGAAACAAAAAACGTAAATGTATGACACAAACGCTTGGCTAATTTGGCGTTCATTGTGAAATATTTAAGGTCATTTCTATAAACTCTGGCATGATTGCACTACTTTGGGAAGAGTAGCAAACGTAGAGAACCACCTCGTAGCGATGCAACAGCTGTTGGCTAGTGAGAAAATACAATTAAAACGGACTAGTTCTTGTGTGTAATATCAGCTTATAGCCCGAATAAAATAACTTTGGTACTGGCGGAACGGCCACGCACCACTGGTCTGAAATAACAATGAAAGTAACCCACTCGCCCACCCGTACGCATACAGTGGTATTGACCCACCAACCCACCCGTACACATACAGTGTTATTCACCCACTCACCTACCCGTACGTACAGTGGTATTGACCCACCCGTACACGCACAGTGGTATTGAGCTTTAATTTGCTGTCAAACTTAAAATAAATAAGCAATAATTTTCAAACTAATTTTATAGTGTCCACCATGTTATGTTCTCTAAGAAAAAAATATTCTGAAGATTTTGCTTAAACTAATTTGGTTTTTATTGTGATATTTGTATTTAAGAACACGCTTTTATGAGTTGAATTGCGTGTGAGTCGTCTTAAACATGTCACTGTAGCAAAAATAATAATAATAAAATATTTTTTTGTGAACGGATAACAATTTGATTCATTGTGATTAGTTTGGTACAGGTCTCATTTAATGATTCAAACATGTTGTTTAAGTAGCAAGTTGTATAGAATACTAGCTGTACCCGCCCGCTTCGCCGGTCATAATATTGAGTTTTGATTGTATCATTGAAATGTGCAGCAACCTTTCAGTTTACACAGTATCCAATTTACAACAGCTGATGTTTTGTGTAGTTTACTACTGTACTCAATTATTTTTAATTTTGAAAGTTTTGCCTACCACAATTTTATTCTATTTGTTTTTATTTAACAGCTGTTAATCAAATAAATCAATCAATTAATATAGCTTCACAAGAAATCAAAACATAAAAATATATACAGTATAATTTTGAAATATTTAAAACCCACAGCTGATATTCTTTTTATATTTGACTTATTATACCTTCATGCATCCTGCTATTTGATTAACATTGAAACTTTAGAGGTCCAAGGGATGGAGCCCTGAGGGATTAAAGAAACGGGAATAGGACAGAAACCTTCCCTGGGGTATATAGAACAACTTCCCCAAGTTTCATGGCGATCGGCTGGACGGTTTGGTAGCGCATAAAGGATAGACAGACAAACAAACATACATTGGATTTTATATATATAGATTTCCAGTTCAGCCTTTAAATCGGTGTTATGCAAGCGCGTATGTATTTGATTGGTGTTTATAAATGTATTTGATTGGTATAAAATATTATTTGGCACAAGTGCTGTTATACGACCTGATTTACAAACTTTTACTCTAGCAAAAAACATACGATTTAACTATCTGGATATAAATATAATTTTTAATTAAAAACATACTATAAACACACTAAGGTAATGTTAACATATTACAAATCATGTTGCAGTGTTGGTCTGTTACTTGTAAAAAGTGTTTTCATAATACACAAAGAGGTGTGTTTTCTCAAAATAAAAAAACAAACTTATTTACAACACTTACTTAGTTCCCTAACAATTAATACATATATTAAGGCTATACACAAAAGAGATTTATTATTTTCTCATATGGGACTACTATTTTTGCCAATTACAAGTATTTTTCACAAAATTTAAACTGTTTTGCCTTATTATCCTTTGACATTTCCCGCTTATGCAACAACAAAAAACGTCAACACTTAATTTACATTTCTATAATTAATTGTAAAACTATTTAGTTTGTGAATGTAAGGAGTTTACGGTGACAGGTTAGATATCCATACATGAAAAAGGTCAAATAAAAGTTATCTAGTTCAATTTTGTAACCAAACAAAAAGTTAAAATGTGCTTAAACGGGATTTGGCCTGTAGGCCCTTATGAACTGGTGAATGAAGTTTTTTTTCAACAATAAGAAAAAATAATTTATTATTGTTTATTTTAAAAATTGACTGATAATGATTATGGTTTATGTAGGTAGTTTATAATTGGTTTAAAAAATTACATTTATTAAACATGTATTACATTAAAACCCAATCAGATCACGTTCACGTAGACTCATACAAAAATAATTCACTTATAGAAAATTTCTAGTTAATATACATTGATTAGTAATAAAAATATATCAAAAAAGTGTTACGAAGTGGCCGCCGGTCTAGCCGTGACGTCAACACGTAGGCTTCAACGCATCAACTTGCTCTTTACTTTAGCCTTGCGGGTTCCTAGCTCCTGCTGACAATAAACTACCGATCCGTAACACGAGAGTTCACAGTTCACTACCACGTGGATTGATTAGGTTAAATTTCAACATTTACATCCGTCACTAAACAATATTAGCGACGTATATGGACTTGTGGTACCAACGGAATAGGAGAATAGAGACAAATTTAGTTTAGATTTGAAATGGACATTGGTAAATTGTGAAACATTATTTTTAGTTTACATTATTTTCAAATATAAATATACTCATTTCATAACAGAAACTTACAGGCTCAGGATCAATGAGTGTTACATTCAGATAATTGTCCGATTGTTATTCCGGAGTTTTAGGCATTAAAAGTATTGTTAAAAAATAGTTCCAAGAGGAAATATGTTGTTTATTGGAGTCGATCCTTAGAACACGTTGTTTATTGACCTTAAAAGCTTTTTTTAAACCACATACTTAACCATCCCAGCTTGCTTGTATATTTACTCATCTAAAAAGCACACTATAAACACACAACGAATAAAAAATTATAATAATAACTGTTTTAATCTTATCTCGTGTGTTTTAATTTCATGTGATCTCTTCTCTTCTCTTCTCTTCTCTTCTCTTCTCTTCTCTTCTCTTCTCTTCTCTTCTCTTCTCTTCTCTTCTCTTCTCTTCCCTTCCCTTCTCTTCTCTTCTCTTCTCTTCTCTTCTCTTCTCTTCTCTTCTCTTCTCTTCTCTTCTCTTCTCTTCTCTTCTCTCTCCTTTTATCTTTTCTTCTCTTATCCTCTTGTACTTAAGCTTAAAATTAAAACAGATGTTATACTTTAACATATAAAAGAATAAGTACAGATAAATTGTTTTTCAAACAACTGGTTTCCCTTCATGCCATTTTTTTTCTTATCACAAATACTCGAAATAATTAGAACGATTTCACCTGAATATTGAGAATATGTTGTTGACTAACGCTCTATTAGGCCTGTACCAACAAGTGTATTGTTCTCTCCCCTTTTCCGCCCTTTGGAGTCGCGCCCTTCGAGCTTGCCAGCTCCCCTCACAATAATTAAGTGACAAATATGTTTGAAGACTGACAATGGTCGTATTAAATCGCGACATGCACTTCTGTCACAGCGGGCGATTTAATAATAAGATTAGTACACAAAGGTACAAGCAGGAGGCTTCGTGGGCTGTTCGTAGTAACAGCTGTACTTTCTCCAGAGTGTTGAGGGTGAAACTAGATCAGTACACAAAAGTACAAGCAGGAGGGAGGCATCGTGGACTGTTCGTAGTAACAGCTGTACTTTCTCCAGAATGTTAAGGGCGAAACTAGATCAGTACACAGTGGTACAAGCGGGAGACTTCGTGGGCTACAGCTGTACTTTCTCCAGAATGTTGAGGACGAAACTAGATCAGTACACAATGGTACAAGCGGGAGACTTCATAGACTGTTCGTAGTAACAGCTGTACTTTCTCCAGAATGATGAGGGCGAAACTAGAAAAGTACACAATGGTACAAGCGGGAGACTTCGTGGGCTGTTCGTAGTAACAGCTGTACTTTCTCCAGAATGTTAAGTGCGAAACTAGATTCGTACACAAAAGTACAAGCGGGAGACTTCGTGGGCTGTTCGTAGTAACAGCTGTACTTTCTCCAGAATGATGAGGGCGAAACTAGATAAGTACACAATGGTACAAGCGGGAGACTTCGTGGGCTGTTCGTAGTAACAGCTGTACTTTCTCCAGAATGATGAGGGCAAAACTACGAAGGTGTATGGGGTACTTTCTTCAGAATGTTGAGGGTGAAACTAGATCAGTACACAATTGTACAAGCGGGAGACTTCGTAGACTGTTCGTAGTAACAGCTGTACTTTCTCCAGCATGGTGAGGGCGGAACTAGATCAGTACCTAAGCTACAAGCAGGAGACTTCGTGGGCTGTCCGTAGTAACAGCTGTACTTTCTCCAGCATGGTGAGGGCGGAACTAGATCAATACCTAAGCTACAAGCAGGAGACTTCGTGGGCTGTCCGTAGTAACAGCTGTACTTTCTCCAGCATGGTGAGGGCGGAACTAGATCAGTACCTAAGCTACAAGCAGGAGACTTCGTGGGCTGTCCGTAGTAACAGCTGTACTTTCTCCAGTATGGTGAGGGCGGAACTAGATCAGTACCTAAGCTACAAGCAGGAGACTTCGTGGGCTGTCCGTAGTAACAGCTGTACTTTCTCCAGCATGGTGAGGGCGGAACTAGATCAGTACCTAAGCTACAAGCAGGAGACTTCGTGGGCTGTCCGTAGTAACAGCTGTACTTTCTCCAGCATGTGAGGGCGGAACTAGATCAGTACCTAAGCTACAAGCAGGAGACTTCGTGGGCTGTCCGTAGTAACAGCTGTACTTTCTCCAGAATGGTGAGGGCGGAACTAGATCAGTACCGTACCTAAGCTACAAGCAGGAGACTTCGTGGGCTGTCCGTAGTAACAGCTGTACTTACTCCAGAATGGTGAGGGCGGAACTAGATCAGTACCTAAGCTACAAGCAGGAGACTTCGTGGGCTGTCCGTGGTAACAGCTGTGCTCCTGTAGTTTCTGTTGTTGAGTGTGAAACTACAGATATTCAATCTCGCGTAGTTTCACAGGTTGACCACTTGATAAACTGATTATATAAGAATATATTTTTATTGTTGTTGAATAATACAATATAGATATAGCAAATGTCAAACACTAATAAACAATTACCATATCTAAAAAATAAAACATAAATACTGCACATCAAGTTGGATGATTTCAGCCCAAACAATCCTGCGCAGTGAAAATTCAGGCAAACATATACACCACCCTCATTTAATATTTCCTATGACAAAAGCCTTGCTCAAAATTTGAATCAAATCAATATAAATCAATCTGACGCCTGCCTGAGATGGAAGTCGTTCACTAGTCTGTTGGACTCGACTATCGCTCTTACCTCTCGTATCATATTGACGAACATCTCTTCCTTGAATTAATTGAAGTGCAGTTAGATCGGCAGTAGAGTATCGCATGGCAGTCAGAAAATGAAGCCCCCTGAAGGATAGTAATAATAGTCTCCTTTTGGATGAGTAAAAAGCACTATTATTAGTAAACATAGATACACATATAAAGTAATACAATTTATAAGATTGAAAATGTTTTAAAGTAAAAGAGTAAATATTCGTATGAATTCTTATTTAATAATATGTTATTATTATTTAAAACGCAGAATAAATGTTGTGGCTTATATTTAATTTTCTAAATAAAATAAAACATTGGAGTCTATTAATTAAATTTAGGTTTACCTAAATATACTATACTACATTATGTGAAAGTACATTTAACATAATTTACAAATAATTTGTGTATACTATATACATATATACTTTCGAGGGTAGGTTTAAATAAACATATTTGTTTAATTTTTTAATGTAAATATAATATATGAAATAATTAATTAAGGAGTTATCCTGGTTGAGATCTTGAAAATATAATTTAAAGTCACAACCAAGTATATTTCAAGTCACAAACGAATATAAGAAAATTTTTTATATCAACTAACTTCACTATTTTTTATAGTAGAATGCCATCTATTGACAATATTTATAAGCCTCTTGCTAGTCTAGTGGTTAGCACTTCTGCTTCATATTCCGAGGCCACGAGTTCGAATCCCAGAAGGTCCACTAAAGATTTGTTTGATGGTTTTATAGCGTTGTGCTATAACAACGTGAGTACAATGTTAAAAATACTTTTAGCGTAATTAGACAAAAAAAGAAATATTTTTAGTTCAGGGGCTGGAAACATAAAGTAAACCATAATTAACATAGAACACTGTACGTCATTCATAGAACTCAAGATCGATTAGTAAACCTAACAGAACACCTCTGTCAAGGTACAGTATTTACCAACGATGTTATGGTTGGTGAGCCAACACCGCTCCGACCCCTCCCACCTCCCCTTGTGGGGGCGCGCCACTCAATAATGGGCTATTTTGACTCCCCTGACTGACATTTGGGGTTGGTAAACCTTAATTCTGACGTTTGTGAGTGGTAACTGCGTCTATCTGGGTTTCACAGAACTTTGTAACTCAATTTGCGATCTGTTCGATTCTAAACTTTAACCCACCTGTTTTATACAATAGCACCAGGAAAAGGATCATTGCTTGGGTTTAAAATAGTTAGGCCTATAGGTGCTGAAAAGTCTGGATACGGTTTAATATTTTTATCATTAATTAGGATACAGGATTAACATTTTTCAAATTTAATTGTGAGCTAAGACCCTATATTTTCAACCTTCTTACTGACTCTATACCTTCGATGGGGGACGGGCCACAAGGTGTCAGTAGATATTTTAAACTTATGCATAGCTTCATATGCACATAATTTTAAAGGGCTGGTCAAGCAAAAAAGAATGCAGCAAACTGCACTTCGAAAAGCCCATTCAAGATTTTTATAATAAGCCATACAATTCTGCTGAAATTTTGAAGATACTGTAATTATTGTAATTTTACTACATTTAAGACTTTTCTGAGAATCTGTAACCACATAAACATAAAGCTCCACGTCGTAGTGTTATCCTTAAAGTACTACAACAAGAAAAAAACCATCGCTTTATTCATAAAAGGAACATTTCTGATCAACGAGCCCAAATGGTTATTTTTATGTTGCTATCCACGCTACCACTCAAACAAATTTGTAAATATAGTGAAATTAAACTAATACAGCAACTTATAGAAATGCCAGCTGAATTTTACAATTTATTTTTAAAATTGCTCAATAACTGTAATATTTTACTAATTATCCTTTTGAAGTGCGGTTTGTGGCACTATTATTTGCTTTACCAGCATTTTGACACGATGTGCATATCAAACCCTATGCTTATGTTTAAAATGATTAACTGACTCCTTATTGGATGTCTCAAATTGAGGATAGAGAGTCAGTAAGATCGTAAAAAATTAGGGTTTTTAGTTTTCCATTGAATTTGCAAAGTTTTATCTGTCAATCCCAATCTTTTCAGCACCCCTATATCTTTTAATTGCACAAATGTCTTGTTGTACTTGTTTACGGATACCTTTAAAACGTTTAATATATTTTATTTTAACTGTTACAATCTGCTAATATTTATAAATTCTAAACAATATTACTATACCATATGAACATAGAGCATACATATGGTATACATAAAGCACAATAAGTACAATAATGGTCAGGAGACACATTAAGTAAAAAGTTGGTGAGTAAGCAGTCAGGAAACACATAAGTAAGCAGTTGGTGAGTAAGCAGTCAGGAAACACATAAGTAAGCAGTTGGTGAGTAAGCAGTCAGGAGACACATTAAGTAAGCAGTTGGTGAGTAAGCAGTCAGTAGACACATTAAGTAAGCAGTTGGTGAGTAAGCAGTCAGGAGACACATTAAGTAAGCAGTTGGTGAGTAAGCAGTCAGGAAACACATTAAGTAAGCAGTTGGTGAGTACGCAGTCAGGAAACACATTAAGTAAGCAGTCAGGAGACACATTAAGTAAGCAGTTGGTGAGTAAGCAGTTGGTGAGTAAGCAGTCAGGAGACACATTAAGTAAGCAGTCAGGAAACACATTAAGTAAGCAGTTGGTGAGTAAGCAGTCAGGAGACACATTAAGTAAGCAGTCAGGAGACGCATTAAGTAAGCAGTTGGTGAGTAAGCAGTCAGGAGACACATTAAGTAAGCAGTTGGTGAGTAAGCAGTCAGGAGACACATTAAGTATGCAGTTGGTGAGTAAGCAGTCAGGAAACACACTTAGTAAGCAGTTGGTGAGTAAGCAGTCAGGAGACACATTAAGTAAGCAGTTGGTGAGTAAGCAGTCAGGAGACACATTAAGTAAGCAGTTGGTGAGTAAGCAGTTGGTGAGTAAGCAGTCAGGATACACATTAAGTAAGCAGTTGGTGAGTAAGCAGTCAGGAAACACACTAAGTAAGCAGTTGGTGAGTAAGCAGTCAGGAGACACATTAAGTAAGCAGTCAGGAGACACATTAAGTAAGCAGTTGGTGAGTAAGCAGTTGGTGAGTAAGCAGTCAGGAGACACATTAAGTAAGCAGTTGGTGAGTAAGCAGTCAGGAAACACATTAAGTAAGCAGTTGGTGAGTAAGCAGTCAGGTAACACATTATGTGAGGAGTTGGTGAGTAAGCAGTCAGGTAACACATTATGTGAGTAGTTTGTGAGTAAGCAGTCAGGTAACACATTATGTGAGGAGCTGGTGGGTACCTTAGACCGCAATTAATAGCTGTAATGCAGCCTTGAGTCAGCACTTTGTCTTTTTATTACAGTAGTTACAAACAGGGCGAGTTTTAAGTCATTTACCCCCTAATTTGTTTTCACATTTTATGAAATATTTGATTTTTTAATATGACACTAATTCATATCAACCAAATGTAGTTACAATAGAGTGTCTCAATGAAATTATGAATCACTTGTGATCTAGGAGTCAACTTTTAAACTCTTAAACGGGAACGTAGTAATGTGATATCTCATTTAGCACCGCTATTTCAAGCTGAAAACTATAGTGCAAGTAGAATTTAAACAGGATTTATCGTTCTCTAATTTTTTATTATTTTGTTATTTTATTTAATTGCTCATCGGCTTTATATTTTCATTTTTTAAACTGATTTATGACCAAAAAACACAAAAGAACGACATATACTTTTAAAATTATGATTGCTCTATAGTTGAAAACTATGTGTCAAATAACATATCACATGATCACGTTCCCACTTAATATTTTGAAGTTGACTTGTATATCATGTACCACAAGTGATCCCTAATTTCATTTAGACACTTTAAATGTAGTTTGTGTTAGTATTAACTTGGTGGAATATTCAAAAAGCAAATATTCTATTATCTGAGGACACAAGTTAGTGGGTAACTGACTTAAATCTAAAATAAAACTAATACAATAAAGTATACAGTCAAGTACTTGTATCTTTGTGTTTAAATATTGTCTCCCGTCACAGATCAAGGTTTCTTAACCATTCATTGGGGGATGTTGTTCGTGTCCCCTGGATGGTGCTAAACGAACGACGATTTTGGTAGCTGTATTGTCACTTACGTGATCTCCCAGCTAAGCCAGCTGTACGTGTCCCCTGGTTGGTGCTAAACGAACGACAATTTTGGTAGCTGTATTGTCTCTTACGTGATCTCCCAGCTAAGCCGTGTACGTGTCCCCTGGTTGGTGCTAAACGAACGACGATTTTGGTAGCTGTATTGTCTCTTACGTGATCTCCCAGCTAAGCCAGCTGTACGTGTCCCCTGGTTGGTGCTAAACGAACGACAATTTTGGTAGCTGTATTGTCTCTTACGTGATCTCCCAGCTAAGCCAGCTGTACGTGTCCCCTGGTTGGTGCTAAACGAACGACGATTTTGGTAGCTGTATTGTCACTTACGTGATCTCCCAGCAAAGCCAGCTGTACGTGTCCCCTGGTTGGTGCTAAACGAACGACGATTTTGGTAGCTGTATTGTCACTTACGTGATCTCCCAGCTAAGCCAGCTGTACGTGTCCCCTGGTTGGTGCTAAACGAACGACGATTTTGGTAGCTGTATTGTCACTTACGTGATCTCCCAGCAAAGCCAGCTGAACGTGTCCCCTGGTTGGTGCTAAACGAACGACGATTTTGGTAGCTGTATTGTCACTTACGTGATCTCCCAGCAAAGCCAGCTGAACGTGTCCCCTGGTTGGTGCTAAACGAACGACGATTTTGGTAGCTGTATTGTCACTTACGTGATCTCCCAGCAAAGCCAGCTGAACGTGTCCCCTGGTTGGTGCTAAACGAACGACGATTTTGGTAGCTGTATTGTCACTTACGTGATCTCCCAGCAAAGCCAGCTGTACGTGTCCCCTGGTTGGTGCTAAACGAACGACGATTTTGGTAGCTGTATTGTATCTTCTCTTACGTGATCTCCCAGCCAAGCCAGCTGTGCGTGTCCCCTGGTTGATGCTAAACGAACGACAATTTTGGTAGCTGAATCTTCTCTTACGTGATCTCCCAGCCAAGCCAGCTGTGCGTGTCCCCTGGTTGATGCTAAACGAACGACGATTTTGGTAGCTGAATTGTCTCTTACGTGATCTCCCAGCCAAGCCAGCTGTGCGTGTCCCCTGGTTGATGCTAAACGAACGACGATTTTGGTAGCTGAATTGTCTCTTACGTGATCTCCCAGCAAAGCCAGCTGTACGTGTCCCCTGGTTGGTGCTAAACGAACGACGATTTTGGTAGCTGAATTGTCTCTTACGTGATCTCCCAGCCAAGCCAGCTGTGCGTGTCCCCTGGTTGATGCTAAACGAACGACGATTTTGGTAGCTGAATTGTCTCTTACGTGATCTCCCAGCCAAGCCAGCTGTGCGTGTCCCCTGGTTGATGCTAAACGAACGACGATTTTGGTAGCTGTATTGTCACTTACGTGATCTCCCAGCTAAGCCAGCTATACGTGTCCCCTGGTTGGTGCTAAACGAACGACGATTTTGGTAGCTGTATTGTCACTTACGTGATCTCCCAGCAAAGTCAGCTGTACGTGTCCCCTGGTTGGTGCTAAACGAACGACGATTTTGGTAGCTGTATTGTCACTTACGTGATCTCCCAGCTATGCGAGCTGTCAACCGTAACAGTAACTGATATTGTAGCTTTTACTGTTACTACAATCGTTGATTTTGTAGCTTGGATTGTTACTAAAGTATTGAGATTGCAGTTTTCCTCTTTTTAAAGTAATTTTTACAATCATTATAATTTCATTTAATGAATCTTATTAAAACGTATAGTTTAAATCGGCATCTTACGTAAAATGTTATGCATTCGGAGGCCTTATATGCCAATTTAGGGGCACAAATATTCCCTATTTCATTTTCAAGTAAATATCTTCAACCCTTGTAATATGGAAAATATATTCTGGACGTCATTTATCTCAGAATGATTGTGATGGCTGCATGACAACTATTTGACAGTATATGTATAGCTTATGATTTCTTGTCAGCAGCCATTTAAGACTTGCCTTACTAATTTTGTTTATGCTGGCTAATCCCCCCGTAAAAGAGATCCATTGTTTGGATATACTCCCCGCAATCACGTGACAGATGTAGTGTCAATCTCCATTTATATTTCCACTACACCTACCAACGCCAGTTGGAAACCGGTTCAAGAGTATCCACTCCCTACGAGGGAGGTTCATCCCACCTACAGGTATTGACGGATGGTTAATAACGAACTAATTTCGTTCATTAAAACTGTTCCACGCTAATAATTTAACCCAGTGAGAAATCAGCCAAATTGGGCGATAATTTTTATCTGATCATCTGAGAAGCAGTACATATATTAGGGATGTGCTAAATAAGCTTAAGTAGCTTAGAAGCAGCAGTTTATTGAAGTAAGCAGCTCAGCTAATAAGCGGTTGAGTGAGAATACCTGCTTTTCGGCAGCAGTTATGCTCGTCCAACAGTTACAGAAAGCAGGTAAGAGCCCTAGGCCAAGAGCAGATAACAGTATGAGCTTTTCTATATTATTTGCTGTCTGCAGCTCTCTTGCACTGTCATTACGCACAATATACTTTGAATTAAATGTTCTATTAATGGAAAAGTATACACACATTTTATTAAACAATCTCCAAGAAATTGTATAGCCTTATCGATTTGGTGTAACTGTTTGATATATATATATATATATATATATATATATATATATATATATATAACTATTCTATTTGATCTTATAGTTTAATTAAAAGCAAGTTTAAAGCTGGCCAAGCAATTTTCATCAACAACGGTATACAGTAACAATGTGCCAATATGTGTGCTGTAGCTGAGCTATACTGCGTTTAATATGCAGCTTAGTGATGCCAACTGCTTTCAGCTAAGCTGCTTCTTTCAAACAGCAGTTTGGCAAATCTGTAACTTAGATGTGGGTTTCGAGATTTTAAGCGGCCGTTTTGACGTGAGAAATCTTGTGTAATGGAGAGGTACAGGACATTCAAGATCTTATTGAATTCTTTAAGTAGTGCCTCCTGACGTCTTATATCTTAGATGAGCTATATTTTTATATTCTATTATTTGCATTAGTGATAATATGTTTAACCGAATTACTTAATATATAATTACACGTCAAAGTTTTCTAGATGTTTCCATTTCCGTGGTGGCTGTAAGATCGGTTTTAAGTGTAACCTGAGAGATCGGAAACACAACAAAAAGAGCTATGAACTTGCAACATATTTTTTTATGTTTATTAACACTTGCAACATTTATTTACTGACAAACATAAAATAAGTAATGTTCACTTTTGTATTTCAATTAACATAGAATAATTTAACTCCTAGTGTATTATGCTATTTAATACATAAATCTCTCCTGGAAACATATTATGGATATATATATATATATATATATATATATATATATATATATATATATATATACTTTTTTGAATAAAAGTGTATGGGTACTTTATATTTTGAAACCATTCAACAAACTGGGTGAATTATGATGACAGTAATGAGAATGTACAAATTTATAATCATAACACTGCAACATTTTTTCTAGAATAAAAAAACATTGCACAGAATTATACAAGAAGAACCCAACGTATACAGGAAGAAACTTGTACGACAAATCACCTAAACATATAACTAATGTGAAAAATTGCCAAAAACTCTAAATTAAAGTCATACAATACTTTTAAACTAGGGAAAATATTCCATAGATGAATATTTTAGTGATAAATACATTATTTAAAATTACTGATTTACACTCAACATAAATTCTACACATTAATGGAATGAAACTTAAAACACGTACCTTTAGTACGTTATTACCTAATTTTTAAATAAATAAATGAACTTCAAAAAATAATTATGTCAAGATCTTAGAGAGTCCTTTTTTAAGCTACAAATATTGGCTATTTCAATTTGTACAAATGGTTTAATAAAAACAAAAACTGTTACAACATGTAAAAAAATACTAGACGATATTATGTTTGTGTCTCTTCTTGCATATTTAACCAATATCAGATCGAAGGATTATTTTTTATCAATAACTCGATCAATGGGGAGGGAACTATAGAGTCACATCATATGGATGACACAGCCCACTGTATTAGACTGATTCATCAGAACGTGCAGGGTATTTTGCCTAAGTTGTCGCAATTGGAAGTGATGATCGAATTAACATCATCTCAAATCTTGTATCTCTCTGAGCATTTTTCGAATCAACATGAGTTTGGTGATTTTAAACTGCCTGGTTTTTCTCTGGCCTTTGATTTTAGCTGTGGAGTCATGGATAGAGGTTGGGTATGTATTTTTTTTTATAAGTGACAATCTACTTTTCCACGCTGTTGATGTATATAGATTTTGTACTGAGGGCTCTTGTGAATTTGTAGCTGTGAAAATCGAGATTGAACTTTCTCCTTGTCTTATTTTGACAGTATATCGGCTTCCTCATAGTGATACTGGGAAGCTAGACCTGTTTCTCGAATCATTATACAATTGCTTGGACGCTCTTTACAAGAATAATCTCAAAATTATTATGACAGATTTCAATATTGATATGTCGTCTGACTATGATCCGGCCAAACGTTTATCTCATCATATGTCATCTTTTGCTTTAAAAGACACAATAAAATCGTATACTAGAGAGTTCACAGGGTCTTCGTCTGTGATTGATAACATCTTCACAAATATAGGTTCAGATCATCCTAATACAGAGATCTCAGATCATCATGCTCAAGTGGGTGACTTGAATATGAGAGTGTCAATGAAACAAGTTCCCATGTCTCAAATTCAACTTGTTTATTTGATTGAATTAATGTCAATTCAACAAAATTAATATTAATTCACTGACCAATGTCAAACACACAGCCGGTGCTACCAACTGATCCCTTTCAAAATGAGTTATAATTCTAATTAGGATGGAACTGAGCACTTTTAGCTTATGAAGCTGGGCTTTATCCATATACGCTACCGAACCAATTTCATTTTTAGCTAAGAATTACACGTTGTAAATTGATTTTATTTAGTTCAGAAGTCTCTGGGGTTATTACCGTTCGAAATGATATAATAATATTAAGTTATCATGGGAAGGAAAAACTTATAAGTGATCAAATCAGTTAATTAAATTTAAAAATGAATGCCGTACATGTTGTATATTAAACGCTCATAACCAGTGAGTATATTACACAAGAACTCATAAAGCCGAGTTAATTATAGAAGTCAAAGCACTTAGGTGTATTATGAGCTGGGAGTGAACACAATAGAGCTAATACAATCTCGGAGCACATGAAGAGTTAGTGATTGCGTCTGGGGAGAATCGGTGCAAATTGTATAAAGGCGGGCGAGGCGGTGAGAGGGGGTTGATCCTTCCAAAGCCGTCTTATTACCCATATCAGGAGCAGATTACGGCTTCCCTAGTTTGGAAGGATCCCCATTTACGGAGGAATGCAATGCGCGATTTGCGCGTTACCACCCCTACGGCGTTTCCTAGCGACTAACGCCGACCAATGGGCGCTCGACTCCACCACCCCTCGGGTCGATCACCCAATCACAACCCTCGGTGGTGGATGATCCACTAACATGGCTGTCAGTCGCTCATTAGGCGACCACGCTATGTAAATCCCAATCCCGACAGTTTACTCCAGGTCGGCCGCGGGATCGGTCTGAGTGCTTCCCGCCTCTCCCTCAGGACCAGTTGAAGTATGAAACAGTAGTCATGGATGTCCTGCAGCACCCCTCGGACAAAAATCATCAGCGATCCTCTGCCGCTCACCGAACGTCGTTTCTTATAGAGGACATCCTCTTCCGGCCCAAGGCAGGGCATCTTAACGCTCATGCGGTACAGGTAATATTTTCTTTTTTTTCTTATCTTTTGAATGGGAAGTATCACTCACTTTGTTTTATTTTTTGACATAGATAATTTTATATTTATTTACTGTAGAAGATACTTCTAACAACATTAACTAAATTAAAATAATACAGTATAAAACAATATAATAAAAAAATTAATTTATTTTAAAGCAATTAATTATAGAATTGATATAATTTTTATCAATAACTGAGTGTTTGACAGTAAATTTTAAAAATTTTAGAATTTTAACTTTTCAAGAAAAAGAAAGTTTCATATCAGTTTGCTGAAACAACAACTTCTTGGATTCTAGAGGTCGTAATGTACTTACTCGTTCATGATGTAAATAAATATAAATGGAGTGATTTTATATCGATTTAAATCAATTTAAAATGACGATTCACGCATTTAAATACGCATATAAAAACGTGTTTCGTAAATATAAATTTCATACGGATTACAATGTGACCAAGTATTTAAATTACAACCTCGTTAGGATTTTGTTCAGGAAATTAAAACACCGTTTTCTCGGCTTCTAGAGGTCGTAATTTAAATACTCGGTTACATTGTAATCCGTAAGAACTTTTTTTGTGTAAAGTTTCAATTCAGAAATTTATAAAACTTACAGAAAACACTTTTGTCAACTAGGCAATAAAATATAATAAATACGATACTTTAACGGCTTTTGAGTAGTTAAAGTTTAAAGTTGATGCACAGTGAAAAGTAGTTAAAAATTCCGGCAATTTTTTTATACAACCAAGGGGGAAAATACTAAAACCAATAATAAAATGTCAAAATTGATTGATTATGAAGTAAAATTAAACAAGGAAAACGATAATGTGATTGGATTTCTTAAAGGCCTCTAAGTATTTTAGTAAACACCTTTCAAACTAGTAAACAAAATGTATTTGAGCTTATATCTACTTATACAATCGTATCTGATAATTATCCCAAAAGGTATATATACAACTTAGATAAAACTGGATGTTTTAAATTTTGTTTTCTTAGAAAAATGCTGACTTCCTATTATCTATTGTAATACCATACATTAGATATATTAATGTATAATGATAGATAATGTAATAACATAGAATGTTTGTGTAAAAATACTAATACGTATAACGAACTAATGATACATGCCGCCATAAGTACATATAAATATGTAAAAACAAAATACCTTTAAATAACTGAGTATAGTTTGTTTATTGTTAATTCTGAAGTATTTACAACAAACATGTTTGTAAAACAAGATAAATATAGTACACTACAACAAAATACCTGAAATTGTAATGTAATCACTTCAAAATACCTGAAATTGTAATGTTATCACTTCAAACATTTAAATTAGATACAAAATATATTGTCTTTTTTTCATTTGTATTGCTATTACTCAGTAAGAACAGTAATGTTAAGTGCGAGCATATTTTTATTTTTAGCTATAAACTAGAAAGCTAACAATAAAATAGGTCAATTTATTCAATTAATAGTAATTAAAATTATTAGAAACATCCCAGTAAACAATGTTATTGCTTACTAAATTTTGAAATTTTCTTTTATTTTAATATTTATAGAATTAGAGTTTACATTTAACTGTGAATTTAATAATACCTTTAATTGTAAACTACGTAATTATACAGTTAAACATCAACAGGCATGTTTTTAAAATGCTCTTAAATTTTATATAGCAAATGTATTATTTGTAGCTAAATATTGATTGTATACCTTTCAAAGAGAAAGTCTAATATTTTAACTCTTGAGAGGGCAAGTAATTAAAATTAATGGGTATTTTGTTTTGATTACATCAGAATAAATTAATTTAATCTTATAATATTTAAAATATAGGACATTTTCCGTTACTTCACAACCATTACTTTTTTTATCGCAATTACGGTTAGGTTAGATGGCTACTAAAGTTGATCACAAACTGGTAAATCCAATGATTGACCACATAATGCGCTCTCCGTGTGTAAGTTCTTGGAAAGCGATAAGATAAGGCCAGCGATATCGGATTTCTAGCGGATAAAGAATACCACAATGGACGTAAAAATGATTAGAGAATAGTTTTTAGAGCAATAGAATATTATTTATCAAGCGGTAGTGAATTAACAAAAACAAAAAAAGTAGTGGTTGTGAAGTAACGGAAAAGATCCTAAATACGAGTATATTCCAGACAAAAATTGCTTTTTAATTTAATATTTTCAGTACAAACTTTACTATGTTTACAATTGGGGTAAACATTTTTCTTAAGTATCTGATGTTTTGTTCTCATTCAAAAAAATAATACTAGTTTTGTCGAAGTAAAGACGTTTTTGCAGTCAGACCGTATACCGTAACAAGCATGGGATTTAGTTATAAAAAAACACTGCACTGTCACAGGTCAACAACTGTAACAACTTTTATTGACACGTGATGGAGCGAGTCACTTACCACAACGGAATCATTGTGTGTTGGCTCACTCATATTTCAAGAAATATTAAAGTATGTTTAAGAATAAAAAGTTATATAGTTGGTTGGGAACTCCTCTTACCTACGATTTTACGGGATATATATTATATTTTATAGGTAATGTAAATTGTTATTACTAAAATAGTAATTTAACATTTCTATACATACCGATATTCAAACAAAGTCGAATCAAAATGATCTGTTAGGGATTTCGACTAGGAGTGAGAACTAGTTTCAGTTTTATCAGTTTGGTTCGGATTTCCCGATGCAATTAAATTTTTTTAGGTGACCTCGCAACAGGAAAGTGAACAAAGTACACTGACCATGGTTAGTAGATGATTACATGACTACAATCATCATATCCAGACACGTGATGTGTTAATTTAACATATTACGTCAATTTATTAATGTCTAATGAGTAAATAAAGTGACCATTGATTTTATGATAAATTATGTGTGGAACTGTTAGAATTATAACAGTACACTTTTGATCAAATGGTTGACTCGATACATATTACCTGTGTGTAGGCAATTTAATTTGTTCCAGCCAGACCCTCATTTCAATTAACGGGTTTATTAGTAATGGAAGTGTACAGCTGATGCACAGTGAAAACTAATTAAAATTCCGGTATTTTTTTTGTCCAACTCGAAAAATAAAAACTTAATAAAATAAAAAACACCTGCCATACCGTAACATAAAACGAGGAAAACAATGGTGTGATTGGATTTTTCATAGACCTCTTATTTACTTAGTAAACAACCTTCAAACTTGAGTAGGGCCTACACGTAATTTCTGTTCCTGCAGTAGGATATGTAACAATTGTTAATTGTCTCATTATAATGATTTTAGAGAATTGTGTCTAGAAAATGTTAAATATTGTAAGAACTGAGAGATTTAGGTGTTTGGTTCTTTTACCAAAAGTTTCCAATATAAATTCTCCAAGTTTTGAGAAAAATTCAGAATCTTCCCCTTTCAAATAAAAAAGTAGTTTGACTTAGCAGAGTTGCGCACTTAATGTAGCCTTATTTAAGCTACTATTTATTTTTGATATGTTGAACAACTTAAATGAGAGATTCAAATAAAAATTCTTCAATGATAAAAAGTTTCTTTATTTTTTTTTATAAATAACTTCAACAAATTAAACTGGTTTCTTCTTAAAATAATAATAAAAACGAAAATAAAAAAATCTCTTCTTTTATTGACTCAATGGAACATAAATAAATTAAAACAAATTAAATCAAATATCTTCAGACCAGAACCTTTTATTTAGGCCAACAGTATCAATAAATCTCTTTAAATTCTCAATTTCAAAAAAAATTTACTTAAATGGAAGATTTTCCTTAAATTGACAAATATTGCAAAATTGCCTCAAAATTCTTAATTTGAAAATTTGAATTATTTGAAAACTGAAAATTGAAAATTGAAATTCTTAAAGTTGAAATTTCTTAAAGTTGAAATATTGAAATTGCCTCCGGGAGATCTGAAAAAAAAAAAATAACCAGCTTTTAGTGACTTGAAACATTTTCCTTTCTACAAAATTTTTAAACAGAAAACAAAGCACTCCAAGAACTGTCACTAGAAGAGTGACTACAAACAAGAACAAGTTTTAACCGCGCATGCTTGGTGGATCTTACCCTATCTACTAAAACCCTACTGAAAAACCTAACTAGAGAAAACTTGTAAAAATTACTTACGTAGCTGTCCTGGAGGTTTTAACCCACAACGTGACCACAAACAAAGCGCGACATACGCACACTCACTCACTAGCGACAAGGAAAATTGCCGATCCGGAAAACAAGACTCCGAACGGTTAAAATCGCCGTGAAGAACAAACGTGGTCACTCGCCAAAAGATTACTTCCAACTCCTCGAACGCCCGCAAACCTTCCACCAACGGACCTACCCCCTCCTTACTCTAGAAGCTAAATCAACCAATAAGAACCCTCTAAACCAGGACAACCGAACAGGTAAGACTCACCAAACATGTAGACTTCAGAAAACATGTCGCATGAAATTGACAGGAAATTAACAACGTGAATATACTGGTTATTTAGCTAATTTAAATGGGAAAAAAACTACTTTTTTATTTGAAAGGGGAAGATTCTGAATTTTTCTCAAAACTTGGAGAATTTATATTGAAAACTTTTGGTAAAAGAACCAAACACCTAAATCTCTCAGTTCTTACAATATTTAACATTTTCTAGACACAATTCTCTAAAATCATTATAATGAGACAATTAACAATTGTTACAGATAGGAAGTTTGGGCGCAACAGAAGCAATCTAGGTACAGTCCTGTACTGCGGGACGCGTCGACCCCTGCAATTAGTTTTGATTATTCTGTTGTTTGTTGCATTTTTAAAATAATATTTTTTTAATAGGACCTGTCTGCAGAGGTATAACCACATTAAATGTGTAACCCATAAGAGCAATGCTAAATATGGAACAGCAATGAGACTTTACAGTTTGTTGGAAAATTATAAATGTTATATAATTTTAAACAATTTTATATTTATAATTAGTGTCGGACTTGGGGTATGATTTTCAAGGTTCGAAGTTCAATTACCACTGACCTTATGTTGGTTTCCAATGTATAGCCTACGTTAAATACATTTCCATACATCCTACAGTACTCTTAAATCCAATAAAACAGATCAAGTCAAATAAAAATCTTTTTCCAATAATAAAATTATATTTTTTATTTAAAAGGCGTTAATATTGAAACTATATTTTTAATACTTGTAATGTAAAATATGTGAATGTTTAATAACCAAACAACAATATTTTTCAAAATATGATTATTATATTTTGAATGAATTTAAAAGCATATTACTGAATAGTGTAAATATAATAAATTAATTATATTTATTAATTAATTAATTCGGTACTGGTGGCACAGTGCTGTAATCCAGTTACTTAGGGACAAAGTGTTTAAGAGATTGTAGGCGATAGGTTATATGCTGGGTCCCCTTAATACTGACACAGCGTCCGCTCAATGGTTGCCATCGACGTGGACACTACTATAGAAGTCTGGGGTGTCCATTTTGGATGGTAGTCAAGGTTTGGATGTTGTCTAGGGAAGAGAACTGAGTATCAGGCTTGTCAGTTAGATGAATATCAGACCAACACTACGTGGTTCGGATTCCACGTAAAGATGTAGGTTCCTCAGTTATTGGAATATTAATAAATAACTCTTTCTGAGGAACTGTCGACCTTACTTAATAACAATGACTACTCTCCTACACTCTTTCCTCCTATTTACACTCACCACACTCTTTCGCCCCTCATATTCGCCCATATCTTGACGATCAGTGTCTTGATAATTTATACGTAATTTTTATGTCACTTCTTAAGAATTATAAAAAGTATATTTTTAGACGACAGAGTCATTAAGTTTTGCAAGACTTTTTGACTTGTTATACAATCCGAACCGTTGCAAAGTACATTTTAAGACGTTTTGATTTGGTACAGTTCTAACTTTGTCACGTAAATTAATTTCGATTTTTCTCCAAACTATCCATATATTTACCACAAGTATACGACCTACATTTAACTCAAGGTTTATTTTCCATATGTATCGTTCATCCTTCATCACTTATTATAAACTGTTGTCTATTCCTAATTTGTGTTTAAGAATTAATTTAACAATATTTCAATCCAAATGCAACATTTTCAAATCCAATTATTTTAAAATATTTTTAAATAAAATATATCCAATTATTCTGTTTTATCATTTCAAAATTTAATTTTATGATAAAGTTATAGTTTAGATGTTCTTTATTTTTATCATTTCATATGACTTATGTTGAAAGTGTAGTAGCATTTAAATATTACCATTATTTCAATGTTTTTACAAAAGTAAAAAAAGTAGTCTTTAATAAATTTGTCTGTGACCATGGTGCACCTTTGTCGCTCTGTAAACAAAGCTCTTGACGGATTTAGGTTGTACATAGGAAATAAAATATTATTACATATTATGTAACTGCGACTTTTAATGACAATGAATAAAAGTCGAAAGTATGTTAGAAACAACATAATTGAAAATAAAATCATATCGTGTTAATTTAATTTCTTAAAGCAAAGTTAATAAACTTATTACTAAATCAAATTTTATATATGGGCATAATTATAACTAAAACAAAGTTTATATATGGGCACAGAATTATAACTAAAACAAAGTTAATAAACTTATAACTAAAACAAAGTTTATATATGGGCACAATTATAACTAAAACAAAGTTAATAAACTTAACTAAAACAAAGTTTACATATGGGTGACACTTAATCAATGAGTACAAGTAAATAATGGGATTCTTGATCAAAAACTAAGAGTTGTGTTTGTATCCAGAAATTGAATTCTATCTTCATTACGGAGATATATGAAAAGTTCCAAATTTCAAGACAAGTTCCAAAATGTTACAAAAAAAAAAAAAAAAAAAAAAAAAAAACCGCAAACGGTTAGGTAAAGTGGATTCAAGCTAGGCTCAATTAAAAGATTCTGATAAAACTTAATGTATTATGTTAGTGTGTGTTGTGCTTCTCGAATCTGATTTTTTTGCGATTTCGGAAATTTTCGTACACTTTATCTTCGAAAATAATTATCGGACGTTATTTTTTAAGGTATGTTATCATTCATTGGACAGTTTTCATACTATCTTTGAACCAATCCAAAATCCACTTTATCTAAACCATTCACGATCGATTTTTCAAGAGGAAAAAGCCTTAGTTTTTGCTAAAGGTTTGCGCTATATAATTCTACAAATTAATTAATTAAGAGTCATCCTTTATATTTTTGCTTGTATTTTCCTATATATTAGTACTTGGTTGATTTTTTTCTCGTGAAGACAGTTAAAGTTGTACTTAATGGTTAGGATACAATAAGTAAGCTCCTACTTATATGTACCTCGATTTACATTATGCCTGATGTACATCTGGTGTGTTACATGGTTATCTGTATAAGAATGTAAGACCCACAGATATCTAACTCTACCTAGATAGCTCAATCCCTTGCTAAAGAGTGTTAACACATTTTTCGTAGTGCGTCAACTGTCCGCTTTAAAGCGCGTCGAGCGGCTGTGAACTGGGCGACGTTGCCATATGGAATTTAATCAACTAACCTATTAAAAACGAATATTACAATAACAAATATCAGCTTATAATAATAATTGAGGTTTAATACTTGTTAAATGCTGCAACGTCGCATCCTAAAATCACGGTCGTGTATCTTTTCACCTTAAACACGCGCACCTTTTCCCGTATACCGTGAGCTATCTGGGTAGAGTTAGTTATCTGTGGTACGACCTATCGTGAGCTGTAAGTGCAGGGTTCTAGGGAGATACATCACCATAACGTGTGTTGATAAAACCCGTTAAATGATAATTAAAGAGAAAATAGTAAATTTTAAAAAATTAATTGGATAGAGATAGCAGCATTCGGATTTCGTTAAAAATCAATATAATACATTTTTATTGATTAGGTTACGTATTATTAACATTACTGCATTAATTATATTTCTACCAACAATAATAATAATATTTTATTATGATAATAATCATTTAAAATTTTTAGAAATACAACTACACTTGAAGACGCTAAATATAATACAGTACCTAATGACTTAATTTTTTTTAGGAAACATTATTAGATACGAAAAGAATTTTGGAAAAACGCAAAACTAATTTATAATTATTTGTACAAAATAAATACTAATAATAGGTATCACAAAAACTAAAATATCAACAGTATTAAAATTACAAATGACAAAAGCATAAGTGAGTATTCTCAATAGTAGATTTCTAAACATATGAGTAGCTAATGACCTTAATTAAATACACCTACAATAGATTTCATCTAATAGGAGTAGTTGTGCCTGTAATTTGGATAGTTAGTGAGGTTACTACTACAGCTGATTTAAACTGCATTACACTTACATGTAACTACACTAACGCTCCACAATGGACCATAAAAACAGCTGATATTTTGAGACACAATATTTAAAATTGAATAAGAAATCTATGCTACAGAAATTTCAAAGGCAAAATTATTGTTGTGCATTGCATAATATAGGATTTAAATAATAAATAATGGCTCTAGATTTTGTTTATAATTAGTACGCAAATTAATAATAGTTTAGACATTACAGTATATGATAAACATGTATTTTGAAGTAATTATTCTGCAAGCTCCGTTAGCCATTCTAATATGTATTTGACGCTAATTCTTTTCCAATCAGGCTTTAGCCTTTGAGATCCCTCTTTTTTTAATTCAATAATTGATTTACAGGTTTATTTGGTTACTGTATTTTCACCATGGCCAGACTCGTATTATTTTTATTTTAGTTCTTATGTAATTTGTGTGTCATGTATTATTAAGTTTAATATACTTTATTATTTATGTAAAAGAGAAATAAATATTATTACTATTACTCTAAGTAAATTACCGAATTTTGGATTTGGATTGTATCAAAATTTGTTGATGAATAAAAACATTTTTTATGAAAAAACTCACTGACAAGAGATTGAGAAGATATAAAATTCTTTAGAATATTGTAAAAATGATGTAAGAAGGATAAAAGCAGTAATAAAGGAGAAATATATGTTAAAAAGATAATAATTAAGGATGGAACATCCCACAAAGGAATGATTTTACCCCTAACAGAGATTTTTTAATTCTATTTTTAAGATGCCTATCATATAGATATAGGCTAATATGATTTCGATTGAGTGTGATGAGTGTAAGTGAGCGAATTTAGTCAATATTACAAACTAAGGCCGACCAAATTTTAGAAATTGTCATTAATTTCATAGCCCAATGAGAAACGAACGGCCGTAAGACGCTGAGTATCTAAGTATTCTGAAGTATGGAGGAGGAGTTCCTTGCCCCGATAACTTACTCATATAGTCTGACAATTACCTGGTGCTGTGTGCAGATGCCGTCTCCCGTGTCCCGGGCGCTGACGCGCGCTGCCGAGTGCTACCCTCTGCTACCTCCAGCCGTGGCAGCAGCCTACCTCACATACCCGGCGTCCTACATGCACAAGACCGAACCGTTCTTCCTCACATCTCCAGGTACGTCATCTTGCAAGGCATAACAATAAAACATATATTCTGTTCAGATAACATGTTAATTAAATACTTAACAACTTGGGATATAGGGTGTACAATTTGTATTTAATACAAACTATGACATTTGATTTCATTTTATGAATATGTAACAATATGCTATAGAATAAATACCAAAAAACTCAGAAAAGAAAAAAACATTATACAAAATTTATTTTGGATTTTACTATGAAGAACCAATTTTTAAACAACTAAACTGAATTTGGATATATTATTAATCATTTCATACTTCATACATACTTAGTAAAATAAGTTCTTGCCTGCATGAATAACTTTTGTGATTTCTATTCATAATCTAAAATTGAAAACAGTCTCATATAGTGTACAGTGTATATTATATTCAGTTGGAATCTATATAATCTTTACTGTTTATGTTACTCTTGCAATGTCTATTTTAATATACATCATTAAGCTGTACATTACGTTTATATAACAATGAGATTTTCCAAAAACATTATTTTAATTCCTTAGTTTTGTATAGCTAGATATCCAGATCATCTGCTTTTAACTAGCATTACCGTTAACTATGGAAACAAACAAACAAACTAAAGCAATGAATTTGCTAAAGACACATGTCTGTGCTACTATCTAACAGTGATTGGTTTCAAATAAGCGCTTGGATGACTATTTGGCTATTAGTCACTTAATCGTGTGCTGGAGAGAGAAAAAGAGAGGGACGAAGATGTATGTAGAGAGAGACAGCTACCAGTGAAAATCGAAAATGAACTAATTTTACTAACGAGAAAACCCTGCTTCACGGGACTCAGGGAGTAGACGTGTTGTTCTTCTTTCTATATCAATGAGGTAACTAATTCACCCTATTTCACTCCCAAGTTAAACAGCTTGTAAGTAATTAATGTAACTGACATATTTATGTTTAGGTCTGCTGTTCGGGTCGCTGTTCACAGGCAACAGTGCTGAATACAGCATTAAGCACTGTTGACGCCACAAGGCTCGTACAGTTTTCACCGACCACCAGAAGACTTTACAACTGTTGTGTTTAGGTCTGCTGTTCGGGTCTCTGTTCACGGGCAGCAGTGCTGAGTACAACAGTAAGCACTGTTGACGCCACAAGGCTCGCACAGTGTTCTCCGACTACCAGCTGGCTTTACAACTGTTGTGTTTAGGTCTGCCGTTCGGGTCTCTGCTCACGGGCAGCAGTACTGAGTACAACAGCAAGCACTCCACAAAGCTCGCACAGTGTTCACCGACCACCAGAACCCTTTACAACTGTTGTGTTTAGGTCTGCCATTCGAGTCGTTGTTCACCGGCAGCAGTGCTGGGGACAGCAGCAAACACTGTCGACGCCGCAAGGTCCGCACAGTGGTCTCCGACCACCGGCCGACTTTATAACTGTTGTTTTTAGGTCTGCCGTTTGGGTCGCTGTTCACCGGCAGCAGTGCTGAGTACAGCAGCAAGCACTGTCGACGCCGCAAGGCCCGCACAGTGTTCTCCGACCACCAGCTGACGGGGCTGGAGAAGAGGTTTGAAGCTCAAAGGTATCTATCGACCCCCGAGCGAGTAGAGCTGGCCACCGCCTTGCAACTATCGGAAACACAGGTTGGTTTGTGTATATATGCATAATACCTAACTTCAACTCTTTTCAGAATTTGCAGATGCAATTAAAATAAGCCAGAGAACTCAAAGATCGTGAATATTTGAGTTACGGTTTCTAAAACATCCGAGTTAACATCACAGAGATTAAACAAGCAGATTTCGCTTACTTATGGCCACAGCGAACGTCTCAGTGGTATTTTATCCTTGTGGATTTAGAGGAAATGACATGGTGCTGGGAATAACGTCATCGCTTGCCATACTGGGTAAATAACTAATCGACACACATTTAGCGCATTAATGGACGTGACCTCTGTTCATGTGTTCTCTATGGTTCTCTCTAAAACCAAAAAACTTTGTCAGAGAGGCAGACTTGAATTTTGTCCTAGGAGTAAGATAATAGTAAGAGGATAACCAGGAAAATAACATATAATTTGTGTATCGTTTTAGAGATTTAAATAAGTAAATAAATTCAATTTAGTAATTAATAATGATGAATGAAAAATTAGCATTGAACTTTAGTTTCAAATGTATCAACCATAATATAATAGCCCTCATTTGAAGTAATACATTTAATTTCATTTTACCTTAAGCATTTTTGTTCATACGGTTTAGAGGCTAGTAATATAAGTTTATTATTGAATTAATAAGTTGATCTATGGAATTACTTTATGTACGCGCAATAACCCACCTTATAAATATCTTATGAAAATTTATCATATTAAATAATTAAAATAATCATATTTCCGTATTCTTTATTTTCATATTTAGTATCAAGTTTAGTAAATAAAGAAACGGTTCAGTCCTGAGATTTTAGATTACATGTTCAGGCAAACAAAAATAAATTCAGCCAAAAAAAATGAAAATGGTTCCTTTTCTATTTTTAAGTAAAGTATTGATATAATTGATTTATGGCCTATTCGTCGGATTCCAATGATAAATACAGGTACATTGTTATAAATTGCTTTCTGGTACCTTTAAGATGCATTTTTAACACCTTTTTATAAATATTGCTGTAACTACACTAAGATAATCCAATGCTGCTCTATTGCCTGGTAGTTTTGCTAGTTGTTGCCACGTCTGTCGGTCAACGCCACTGGTTAACCCTTTATAAAACTCGTTAGAGAGTCATGTCGGGTCTGTCTCACAGGGGCCTTCGGTACTGGGAACCTAGGGATATTCTTGGCAAGTGAAGAGGGGCCAAGATTCACAAAGTGTACAGTTTGAGCTTCAGGGAAGCAAATTAAAATTTGTACCCCACACACAAGACGAGCTATTCAAACTACGTATGAACCCCCAATGATTATTTTAAATTATATATAAGTATAACGTATTAATGATCAGTAAGTTATAAAGTATTGTTAAACAATTATAAAAATTTAAAGGAAACATTTTTCTATTCGATAATTGAACAAATTATTTCAAATGAATTTAGTTCCTCTCATCAAATTTCCCTCTTAAACATTTAGATATCTTTAAAAAAACGCTTGTATTCCAGTAACTACGAACTAACCAAACCATGCACTCATGCGCATACTTGATATTATATGTATTTTTCCAGTATCTGAAGAGTAAAAATCTGGAATTGATATGAATATATTGTAGAACAAGTTTTATCATTTCAGATACTTATTCCGCATTTAAATCATTTCCTATTCCAGTCCTCTTAAAGTAAATTATTTACAGTTATATCTATTAAACTGAATCAAGAAATTTGGTTAGTCAATATTGATACAAAATAAACCTTTGAATAGTAAAATATGAATCTTAACCTTAAACACGCTTTTCTAATAAAGTTTAAACACTTTTTCGTCAATAAACTGATTGATTCATTAATGTTTATTGAAAGACAACATTAGTATCATAACCCAGTTCCAGTAATTAACTAGTTTAATACTTTTGAATTTTAATATGTATTTTTCCAATCACGCCCCTCGTAAGGACACTATATTTTCCCCAGTATAGTTTAATTCTTTACAGCGTTTATTTATTTATAAAGGGAGCATTCTTCTGTTTTTTGATAGGTTTAAAAAGTGTGTGTTACAAGTGGGTCAGTAGACCACTATTGACATGCCATTTTTGGAACACAAACAATTACTAACCTATAAAATTTCAGTCAGTCAACAATTTCTATTGATACAATTCTGTTGTGTCAAATTTTCCATCGTTTGTAAACTCCATAACAAGAAAACTCGCAAAACCAATAAAACCATAAAAATATATTAAGTTAGATAATGAATAGTTGGCACAGTGAACAGTAATAAATGTTTACAGACTGAAATTATATTGGTTAGATATTGTTTATGTTCCAACAATGGTATTATTCTACTATCAGCTAGCAATGGTAATAATGATCTACTAGCCCTCTTATAACAGATGGCCTACCTTATTATGTTAAAGCTTAGGCTCTATGTAACTCTTATACGGCAAGCATGAAAAAGACTTAAAATTATATTTACTATCGGAAACTACCGTATTGAGGGATCCATAAGAAAAAAAAATATTTGGCCACCACATTAGGAAATTATAATGGCTATTTTGCAAAACGTTAAACACATATTTTAATTTTCTTTTAAAAAACAAAAGAGTAAAGTTGTTGTCAGCTTTATGGTTCACAAGATCCAAACGGTGGGATAGTTAAACAAACTCTGTAAAATGTTATTCCTTGCAGAACATTGTATTATTATTTGTTATATAGGTTAAAACGTGGTTTCAAAATAGAAGGATGAAGCACAAAAAACAGCTGAGAAAGTTGGCAGAAGACAAAAGTCAACCTAACAAATCGTCGTCAGCGATATCCAGTTCAACAGGTTTAGGTGAGTAGTACACACTTCCCTCGCAAACTACACATCCGCTGGAAACCTAGTTACAGCTAAAGCCCGAGTCGTAGGAGCCTGGTTGAAAGCCGCTAACTGCTGATTGTCACCAAAAAGCCAGCAAGCAGCCTAGTCTGACGGGAAGTAACTTCTAAAAACTAAGAAATCAAAAGAATTTTGGCCCAAAACCATCTAAATTTGTTTCATTTTCCACAGCTGAAGTTTTTTGGCAAAGTGCTCAGAATGGGAAAGAGTAGCGGCTCCTAACCAGCCTCATATGACCAAAACTTAAGTTTCAACTTTACATGAATGTTGAATACAAAACATTTTTATGATTAAAGCATTACACAAGTTTTATTGATCCTGTTGATATTACTGGATGAATAAATTTTAATTTAAAACTAACATTAAAATTGGTTAGAAATTTCAATTTAACATAAGCTCTTAGCAGCCTTTATTAAACCATGAAAGTTAAGTAAGGTACCGTTGTGTACCTTAATTATAGGAACACAAAGTTTTAGAAAAATAAAATTTATTTATGTTGAATCTGTAAATATAAAAAAATTTTATCAAAAAATAAAGGATATTAATATATTAGTTATGGGTAGTGGAGTAATGGAGACTAATATATGAGAAAATAAGTACAGATGACATATTTATAGTCTAAGGGCTCCAATTTCATACAAGAAGCGTTCAGTAGTTTACTGTCATGGAAATATTACGTTTTAATTTTAAACATACAGGAAACTAGAGTAGGTGTTACTTTTGATCTAAATTTATTATATCCACTCCTGTGTCTCTTTTCAACTGATGTAAAATAAAATTGTAATACAGCGATGAAATTTACCGGCACATTAATTAAAAATATTAAGCAGCTAAGATCAACAAAATTACTCACGAACTTTTACCTATATCTATATTTTTAATTTGAATTAAAGTTAATGGACGAAATTGAAATGACTCAGAAAAGAACCGTTTTAACTTTAACTTTTTCTTCTTAAATTTCAATGCGTCGTACTATTTTATTATAAAGAAGGTGCTTATTCACTTTTCTTATTGAGCAATGCGGCTTGTCCCGTCAGATCTTCACCGTCTTCCGTGTTTGAAATAAAATTCTCTAATAATATGTAGTGAACAGCATCAGAATTACAGCCACAGATACAAAAATGAATAAGGCATCTTAAAATATTTCGCTCCATATTAAACAAAATAAGTTCCGGAGTAACTCAAGGGTGTGTCTTTGGACCGATACTCTTCCTGTTGTTCTTCAATTATATATACAGAAATGTAGATGGTGGTGATTTATGTATATTTGCAGACGATATTTTCCTCACTATTATCCCACAATCTTGAGATAGATTTATTTTTTCAGACCAATTTGTTGTTTCAATGGCTGTCTGAAAATTGCTTGTTTGTTAGTAGAAGCAATTGTGTGAGAAGAAATTAATTTGATTGCAGTCAGAGTATTAGCTTCATTGATTTAATAATTGATTAACGTCTTCATTACTCGAATCACTTGACAGAGTAACCAGTAAGCCGAAGAAGGCGTTATAAGAACTTCATATTATGGATTTTTTATCCTTGCATATCTTACGCAATTGCAATTTGGGTTGCATGATTCACGAAAACTCAAAAATGAAATGAAATACGTCTTTATTTAACCAGGCGAAGTTGGGACTAAAAAGTCTATTCTTCCACTTAACCTGAAAAAAGTGGAAATCTTCCGTTTAAAAATATCCGTAAAATAAAATAAAAACTGAGTATTACAGAGTTTGTTTTTCCAAGTATAAATTGTTAACATAAACATAAATTTTATACATGTTTTGGGCATTCTAACTGTTTTAGGAAAAATGAATCCATATTAAATCTACTAACGCAAACCGTTATAACTTTCAAAATGAAAGAACTTTGGTAACGGTTGCACCTTTGCATAATACAATTTTTTTTAAAGCAAACTCATTACTCTGAAATTAAACTATTTAACTAGTTCCCCACTGCTACAACCACGATTTCATTTCAAGTTCAAGTTCAGGAATTCTTTATTCAAAAAAATATTGTATGCTTTAAAAATTGAACATAAATTCCCAATGCACCTCACGGGATGCGTGCGGGAATATAGTTGGCTTTATAACATTATAATTATATCATCATTTAGTTTTGGCAATCAGAAGTGTCAGTCACCATCTCTTCGTTTATTAGCTATCTTGAACGATATTAAAAAAGAAACAAAAATAATTTAAACTATAAATGTAATCAATTGATACAAACAATAACCATAATAACTTAATCAATACTATAACAAGAATAACAATTTCAATAAACTATATAGTAGTAGAAATGACTTATAACAAATTTCCTACAACCTATAGTAAATAAATTAAATAACAACAAAAGTGTTATAAAAATGAACAAAAATTAAATAAAAACTATAAATGTTTAACAATTGATACTAACATAGTAACAAATAATAACCATATCAACTATATCAATACTGTAACAAGGATAAATATTTAACGATATGATTTGATTTCCTTTTAGAGATATCTAAAAGGCTGATAATTTGTCGTGCATTTAGTGTCAGTGAGTACGATGAGGAGTAAAGTAATTAAGATATATAAAAATATTGTACATATTTTTTACCCAGACCAGTATTAAACAGATGTAGCATGTATTTAGGTTTCCATTGAGAAATACATGCTATTTGCCCTTTATCAGAGTTAGTTATAATCAAATGACAGTAAAATGGTTTGATTGAGTAATATACTAAAAATAAAATGTTTTATTTTAGCTTTGGTCATCAAAACGGCGGCCATTGAAAACTTCGCTACCCCTTTGCGTCTGATTCTAATGGATTCTTGATTGGAAATCACCGTTAAGCAAGATCATATAATTTCAAATAAATTTCACCGTAAAATACGCAACATTTATAAATCAAGTCAGACAGAAAGAAAAATAAATCAATTAAAACAATTTCTATTTTTTTGAATTACAATCGATAAATTATATGGCTATATTACGTAGAAAAATAAGTTGCCTAATGGTGAGGCTTAAGGAATTGACTATCTAGTGGTAAGAATATTAAATAGCTGTAAACATACAGAATACCCGTAACTGCCACGGTCTTAGTGTTGGTAGTCTTCCACAGAATAACAAATGTTATTCTAGTTAGGATTCATTAATTCACTACCAACCCATATTAAAACAATTTTGTTTTTTTTTTTTAATGGCAGTCTTCTAAAACATTTTCTATCTTGTAAACTAACATAATTGCAGTGACTTCTTATTTCTGATTAAGATTAATAATAATGTTTTTCCTTTATTGTACATAAATATAGTTCAAATGATTTTTTCAGATACTATTTATTTCTTGTTTATATAGTCATGATTACTTAGGCCCTCGTATATTCCCTGACAAGCTAGTTTATTGAAAAATGATCTGAATTACAACCAATAAAATAATGTCTTCAAACTATGACCATAATTTTCATTGCTTTGTTCATCGAGTTGCAAGAAGTCAAATAGACTAATAGCAAAGCATTTGCATTTTATTACAAACAAAATATTCTGTTTATCTTCTACCAGTCTCATGCACGGCATTACTTTGATTTTCGAAGCGAAGCTCGGTTGGGAAAGACGCGCTTCCAAATTCGTTTTCCGTTATCCGATCAAAAGCGCCTCCTCACAACGTAAAGGATGCTCTCGTAAGAAAACAATTTAGTTGCTTTCAAAGTAAGGTGAGTTAAATTTCTACGGGTACCAGATGTACCTTGAAGTGTTCGAAAGTTACTTTATTTCATAAAGTAACTTTTATAATACTGAACATGATGTTCAGTATTATAAACTGAACTCCTTTGTGAAGTTGTGAGACATATATGGTATGTGGAGACCCAATAACAGAGCTAAAGGCATGTACATGAGTTTTGTGAATAACACACCTTTAAATAAAGTTGGAGTTTAAATTAAATTTGTGATTATCTTGTGCTCATATTCTTCACTATGTATTTATTTAATTAATGAGGAAGATAAACATAGTTTAGTGAAACTCATCACCATAATATTTGTATAATTTTACTTTTATTGTAAAAAATTTGAGCTGGGCGACGCTCAAAAACTTATTTTCCAATAAATTACGATTGTTCATTTGAAATCTTTGTAAAACAGTATATATATATATAAATCTTGTCTACCGATACAAACCAGGAATAAAGATCACGTGTGCTGGGATTTTGAATATGCATGTGTTCTTGACCTTCCAGCACTTATATTAGGAATATATGATTCATGTAGATTATATTAATTTTTTTGTTCCTAACGAAACTTCTTTAATTACAATTAATTGATAACGCGTATAACATTGTAATAGTTTTATTATATTATATATTATTTTGTTTTTCATTGTGTCCATTTTAATTGTATTTTGTCTTTGAATTCTATTTATCTGCAATGTGTTGATAAAGTTCGCAATATATTTCATTTAACGTGATCATAGTACTGTGTTTTGAAAAGATTCATCTAGATCTAAAACCGAATAAGTAGAAAGTTAGATAGTTATACCATAACTAACTTGGTTTTAATTGAAATCTATTTGGAAAATAAACTATATTTTGATTGTTTCATATTACATAATTTAGGAAAACGGAAAACTATTTACTAATTAATATCGAGGGTATGTTGAATTGAAGAAAATTAAAGTAAAGTAATGTGCATAGCATGCGTTAAGGCTGCGTTTACACTGGACGAGCTCACGCACGCGTGCGGAAGGAAACAAACTTAGATATACTCAACAAGAGGAGATGTTGGAACATGCAAAGGATTGTCACACTACGTGCACCTGGATGTGCGAGCGTGCACGTAATCAAACTACCAGATTCTGGCAACCACATAAAGTTGATTCAGAAGCAAGTTCGTGCACGTAGATCTTTTCCTCTGGAGACACTAATTCTCAAAGATTGATTGTTCCGAAGTAATTGGAGAAATCTGTTCTAATAAGTAGAAGAATGTGTTGGGGATGATTCGAAAATAACCAAAAACTTATCTGGCTGTGTCAAATGATCCCAAAAATACGACTGTATTCACCGATTTCGGCTCTGTCTGTAAAGTACTCGTTTACCCATTCTTCTCTAAATGGTTCAGCATCCACCAACAACATTTTCAAAACACCATTTTCCATTACATACACTTTTTCATCAGATGATTCCATTTTCGTTCAGCCAGGCAACGTGTGCAAGCAATATGAACGTCTTCGTTGTGCGAACAAATGACATGAGCTCACGCGACTAAACTGAACGCAGGCTAAAACAATTTATAAATACTTTTTTTCATGTGTAGGGATGTAGTATTATACAAATGTTGTGATTATTGAGAATTAGCTGATTACAAAAATGTGTTGAACAACAGGTTAGGACAAAATACATATTACTTTTTAGTTTGTTGAGTACTGTTGGACGACAAAGCAGAAGCTACAAATAGGCATAATTTATTTTGTATGAAATTGCATTTTACTACTCAATTTTCTTGATTTCAATGTTGTTATGTTATATTTTATGAAACAATCGATCTTGGGAAGCAATTGTTTTAAGTAACTGAAGCGTGGTTGTAGTAAGGATTTCCAAAGTTTTGGACATCACATCAAACCCAACATAAAAATACCAGGAAACCTTATTATCAGGATTGTGGAATCGTAATATTTTCCAATATTTAGTAAAGAAACAACCACTTAACCCTTTCAGTGCCGAGAGTGGCACGTCGGTTTTCGACATGCGTATATCAGTCGGGCGTCCGATGTTCCGACGACGAGCGTAAACAGATAAGTTGATATCATCTGCTCTCTTTTTTTAATGTTAGCAGCATGTTTTTCACGTCATACTTTATTCCTTTAGGATATAAATTATTATAATTCTAAAAAATAATATTTTCTTTGAAATCTCAAAATAAGTTTTATTTACAACGAACATCCAATAATCGGGTGTTTGGCACTGAGAGGGTTAAACAGTTTCTCTCACGTGGGCATTCGTGAGGTGAGCCCATTTTCGTTTACTTAGCTCGTTAAATGCGACTTTCGAACAAGGAGAGTGTGTAAAAAATCAATTTTGGCACACAGGGTTTCAATCCCGAGTCGTTAGCAATCGTTTAACACAAAGCTTCGCCACTAAATTGTATTTATTTATTCGCGTAATATTATCAATGATAAACTGTTACAATTACGCTGGAGATACAATTACGTGACTTTACAGTCCTTAATTCGCCCCTAATAAAGAAAATTTTTCATTTCATTTAATTTTACTAAGTTGTTTGATGTTATCAAAATATTAAAAAAAACCACTCATGTAAATTTTGTTTGAATTTTATTAAGGTTAATTTTAAAGAAGAAGTAAGTTATGCCTGATGGTGCTATGATGTGGTTTAAGGACTAACTAACAAGCCTGAGTCCAATTAGTGTGGCTAAGCAGACGCTGAAGACCTCCTCTCCACGATCGAGAAGACAATCTCCCCTAATTAGTCGCTCAGCGGTCGAGCAAGAGCGAGTTAACTTGGGTCTGCAAGTCAAGTTGACAAGTTCTAGACAAAGCCGTGGCCAAGAAGAGACAATTAGTGACAAACTTGGACCAACTTTGTCAAAGGCGAAGGCCGGCAACTCTAAGTCTGTTTTAATTTGCTCCCCTCCCACCCACCCCGACTCACTTAGGCAGTATCGAGCACTAAGCACCTCTTCTTTTGTTCTTAACCATTGCTTCATTTTGTCAGTTTCTTAAGCAATTTCCTCTCAAAGTCGAAGAGTTAATTGGATGGTGTAATTTTGTTACATTAAAAACGTCTAATTGATGAAATAATTTGATTAAACGCTCCAATTGAAGTGTTTTAGTTGTTACGCGAGATGGAGTTGTTATTTTTGGGCCATATTGTGGACAGTTTACAACTTATAAAAGGGATTATTCTCTATTATATATCTTCAAGCATTACTTTTAACAACCCTTTATGTCATATTTAATATTTGTGTTTAAAGGTAATATATTTTTATTGCAATATTATTCATTTTATACATAAGTGCATGACTAATGACATAACCTGAACATTCGGAATTTTGAATTAAATTATTTAACAATATAAATTAATTCACCTTAAGTTCTTACAGGCGCAACGTCAAAATAATGGTTATCTAAGGTTATGTTGCTTCATTGCTATGATAATGTAAGTACAAATGAAATGCAATATTTTACTTATAAAAAATTATCAGTACAGTTGTTTAATTTGAATGGTTTTCCTGCTCTTTGCCATAGCAACCCAATTGATCATCATTTATATATTGTGTATTTAGCCAAGTTAAAACAATGTTGAGAGTACTATTTTATTTTTATTTTTTTCTTTGTAAATCTTTTGTTTTAAATTTACTAACAGTACACATAAAAAATACTATTCATAAATGTATTCATTACATGAATTTAATCACAGAATATTCAGGAACATGTCGAGTAAAGTAAAAATATATTTTGTCACTACCCTGAATATTATCAATATTCAATTGAATATTGCTACGTATACATATCGCAGAATATTCACGATGGAACAATTTTCATCATTACTAAGCAGACAGGGACAAGTTGTATATAGTAAAAAAGAATAAAGTATTCTTGTATTTTACCTCTTTATCTTACTTGTCTTCCTAGCAAAAAATATTATAATTACAATGTTTGCACTTCCGTTTGAATTTTTTAGACGTGTTAGTTTCGTCTAATTAACCAATTAACTACGCAAAACACTTTGGCAAATATACGAGAAAAGTATTAATATGATTACTAACCCAAAGTGAGTCAATAAGTTTGAATAGGTAATATACTATTTTTAGTATTCTTTAGATTCACATAGAACTTGCACTTCGTGCATTTTATGATAAGTACATAATGTAAAACTCTCATGAATTGAATCACAAGTTTTTGTCCGTATTAACATCCTAAAACAAATCTAATCCCGTTGGAATACAGTTTACTTATTTGTTGTTCCAGAACATCCTGTGGACTTCTCCCAAGGATCCAGCAAGCTGCTGGTGTACTCCGGCGACGACGGGTCCGATTCTGAAGACGAGATTATAGACATAGTGGGCGAGAATTCGCGATATCGACAATAGAAGTGCAGGACATGTACGGCGTGGTGTATGGAATTATAGTTACCTGACAGATTGTGTATGGTGGCATCGAACATATTGTTAGGAAGTATTAAGTTTTGCTAACTTGTGCTAAGGAAATGCAAATAATCTTAAGTTTTTAGGATTAAACTTGCAAATAAATGTATTGAGGAAAAGTTTTTAAAAAATAATAAATTAAATTTATTTTCATTATTGTGTTCTATGCCACTTATTAATTAAATGTGATTTACTTTTGAACAAAACATTGTACATTTATGTACTTTTGAACATGTGTAAAATGTGATGTTATGTTTTGGAATTGTTCTGCCTTGAATAGGTTTTTATAAATTACGAGTTTAATTGCTTTAATTAATTGTGTTTCTACGGTAAAACTCATTTACAGGATTTCACAGAAAACAGGAGTGTGAAACAATAACGTGACCTTTCTCATGTTAATATGTGTTTATAAATTCAGCAATAACTTATATGACGTAACTAAACATTTAAACTTATAAACTTACAGTGCAAGTAAACGTCACACAACACACATTTATTACAATATAAGCACAAAGTGCACAAATATTATGGTGATCGATTTCGGTGAACCAAGCTCACCTTCCTCAGACCAGAGAGAGGGATTCACAAAAGAAGGAAGGTGAGAGTGGTTCACCGAAATCGATCACCATAATATTTGTGCATTTTGTCCTTATATTGTAATAAATTTGTGTTGTGTGACGTTTACTTGTCTATATATGTACCAACACGTATTATGCTAACTAAAAAACTATTTAAAAACTTAGTTATTACATTGCTGGGCGTTATTTTTTGAAAGTTTTTTAGTCGATTTAGATTACAAGTTGTTATTTGTAATGGTTAGAAATTAAATATTTAAAAATAAAATTGTATTAAGGAATCAAATAAGTATTTTAAAAAATATTTAACTGCCGCTGGGAGTTATATAATGCTTGTCGGACTAAATTAAGGGGGCCGTTTCCCTCTATGAAAAAAGCCAATAACATGGGTTTCTATTTCAACTATTCGGTCTGTAATAATGATCGTATTATAAAACTTAAAGTGTCATTTGATATGTGAAGATCTATTCTAGTGGAACATAAAGTTGATCTTTGTTAAAAAGTTAGTATTTTTATACTTTTTCACATGGCCGACAGCTGTAGAGGCTGTCGGCCATGTGGGGTTTAATCACATAAGAACAATGTTATTTGTGAATCCATACTTTTCGTTATTTATTGATAAAAAGTTGTGTATGAGATGTCAATTTAAACGTTATCATATTGCATTGGAATTGCTTTTGATGTTTTGAATACATAGTTTGCTTTTGATAGTTTTAAAAATAGGTGAAAATAAAAACTTCAAACTAAATATTTTTTATATTTTTTCCATAGACTAGTTAGATACTGTATTACCAAAGCAATCCCAACACACAATTACATTCATGATCAAATGCAATTTGTTTGGGAAAATCCGTTCAAAAATAACTAAATAGTTTGGATACGCGTGATCCTATGTTCGGTTCGAAAATAATATTGTTCTTTAGGATAAAACCAAAATGGCCGACATCCTCTGCAGACTCTTAAAGATGTGAAACTTTATAAGTCATTCTTGATGATTTTACATCATAAAAATCATAATACAACTCATGGTCCACAATAATGGGTATTTAATAATCATTTATCATTCGATATAACTCATTACAACAATAAACACGAACCGTACAGTTTGGCTCGCTGACGGTAACTTGTATTGCTGCTACTATAGAGCTGTCGACCTCCAGACTTGGCGGTTTGGCTCGCTGACGGTAACTTGTATTGCTGCTACTATAGAGCTGTCGATCTCCAGACTTGGCGGTTTGGGAAACTGCCACCTTAAAACGCCTGGACTTTAACGATTCCAAAATATTGAACAATAATACATTTTTATGATACTCAGTAGATAAAAAATAAATGTTTACCACATTTGAACAATGTATGTATTTGGACATTTATTTTTATCACTTAAACTTCTTAAGTCCTATTGAGTTAAATTTAAAATGAAATACATTTTCATAATTAAAACCGATCATTTCATCATTTAGAAAATATCATAACTTCAAATATGTATATATTGATTTTAACTGACTAAGTTTTTTCCAAAATTCATCACAGGTTTTTCCGTTAGCAATAAGACGATGTTTCTTTTCAAGACGCAGAAATCTTTTCAAAGACTCTTGTGACGATCTGTGATTTGTATAATCGTAAATATTGCAGAGAAAAGTTTATTTCTTTTAAAAAACTCCTCACTTTCCCTTCTATATATACCAGAAACATTACTTCTTGTTAAGAACTATCTAACTCTCATAATAACACTCACCAATATACGCCACGTAATAGTCGGAATCACACTCTACTTCATTTTTCAAATGCCACCTTCTCTATAGTGGAATACAGTTATTAAATTCTATTCCAAACAAATTGAAGTTGAAGTCAAATCCACTGAAGTTAAAACACAACACAATTTAAGGATACTCTTTTGGCCAAATGCTACTGCAGTATCCATGAGTGTATTGAGGATGACTTCTCTGAACGTACACAAAGTATGTGCTGGACCAAGTAACATAAAATATACATTTAACACATGTAGTGTACTGTTATTGACGTAGCTAATGCAACAATGTTTGTTAAAATTAACGTCCAATAAAAGACTTATGACTTGTAAAAATTACAATTAACTTTTATCGTACAATTGTTTAAATCTTAATTAATTTATTATAATAACTAACACAATGTCGGGTTTATTCTAATCTGAATGAGGGCTTCAATTTCATGTAAATTTATAACAATTTCCTTTTTAAATTTGCAAATATTTAAAAAGGAATTTACCTTAAATAGCATATCTACGGTCAACATTACACACACAACACAACTATAAAGAACTTGTTTAAAGGATTTATTAGTTTCCTTTCACTTATTCATTATGTCACCCCACAACTATTTACTAAAAAAACCGTACTCTTTAACAAAAAGCACCTTCACAAATAATGATGTTGATGTGAATATTGCCACATATGTGTTGTATATTATAAATATTGTATATAGCAAAATGATTGTATATCTTGTATTTTTGTTGTGTAATTGTAGAGTAGTTCATTGTAAAATGTAAAAATAAATACTATAAATCACTAATTGACTATTAAACCCTGTTCGTTTAGTTTATGTGTATATACAGCCTATTCCTATGGTATTATTTTGCCGGCGTGGTGGCTCAATGGCTAAGGATTAGAAATGTAAGTTCCAAGGTTCGAATCCCTAACTGGGCAAACGGTTAGTACTTCACTCGTTGAATAAAGTTCTCGCACTTAATGGGTCTGTAGACTCGTGTGAACTTGTGAGAGAAGTTTAAAAATAAACCAAGTAATTTTTATCAAAAAGTATTTGTGTTAAGTTCAGTGAAAGTTTTATCAGAAAAGTAACTGTGCCATTTAAGAAATATCATAAATAAATAAGTGATATTTCTGATACTTCCATCCACAAGTAAAATAATTTCTTGTGGATGGATGACAGTTTGATTCAGTATGATTTGTAGGTAAGAGACTCGTTTAATAATTCAAACAAGTTAATGACAAATTAATATTTTTGCAAACCCTCGCAAACTCGGAAAAGTCAAACGCTAGACAAAACTTCTTTAAGCAAATATTATGTATTACTAAAATAACAATGTGGAACTTATAAAACATACAGAACAATGATGAAGAGTTGATGAAGTAACTCATAATTCGTTTACATTGAGGCTGTGTTGGACGCTTAATACTCTGCTCAAGGTAAAGTGTAAACCGGATGTTCAACACAAGCGTAAACTAATCTTAACAGTAATAGATCTACGATATTTCCAGATAAGAAATGTTTCTCCAGTAAGAAATAAGGTGAGTTAGTTGACTCACTCGATTAGGTGTGTTCGTGTTCAGTTCTTAATCGATTTAACAGTGCTTGGTATAGAGTAATCAACAGTTTATTTTTATTACAGTAATTTATTTTAGTGATTGTACAGTTTTTTTTAAATTTAGTAGAGACAATAATGTTATAGGACTCAATGTATATATTCTTATCAGTGTTTAGTGCAATTCTAATATTTAGTTTATTATATAGTTTAGTTATTATATAGTTAGTTTATTAATAGTTAATTTTAGTTAATATTCTATTAGTAGTTAGTTGACAAGAAGGCCTTGTGTTAGGCAGAGCTGACTGCTGAGCCAGTGACTATACAACGCACGTTAGGTATCACCGCCGCTTTGTTGACAATCTAGTTTTGAAAACTACTAAAACTTTCTTCCTAGTTCAAGAAAATGTTATTTAATATGAGAGTACGATTTTAGTATCACTTAAATAACATAATTAATATATTTTTAAAGAAATTTCGTCTAGCGTTTGTGGTTACCGAGTTTGCAAGGGTTTACAAAGAAATAATTTCTCATTAATTTGTTTGAATGATTAAATGCGTCTTATACCTAACTAATAAACATGGATCAAACTACCATCCATCCACAAGAAATTATTTTATTATTATTATTATCGCTACAGTGACAGGTTAAAGACAACTCATGCCCAATTTCACTCGAAAAAACGTGTACTTAAACACAAATATCACAATAAAAAGTGAACTAGTTTAAGCAAAATATCCAGAATAATTTATTTAAATAATATAACATGGTGGACACTATACAATAAGTTTGAAAATTATTGCTTATTTGTTTTAAGTTCGATAGTAAATTAAAACTCAAGAGTTTTGTAATATCAGACCAGCGGCGCGTGGCCTTTCCGTCGGTACCAAAGTTATTTTATTCGGACTAAACACGAGTTTAATTTTGTTGGCCCAAGAATTTAATAATTAAAATTCTAAGGATAGGATATTGGATAATGTAACATACTCGGCTGAGCGGCGAGTACTATGGTGGATGGCTCTCAGAACTACTATAGTCATTCAGTCGGTGATACCTCGTCCATGTCCTAGACATGACCGCAGTCTCTCCAGCAGTGTTAGGCATCCAGAGGCTGAAGGAAATCTGTTATGATGAAATAAAATACATGTTACCAAATTTTAATCAAAAACATATTTAACTATACACAATATTCAAAACTCCATTCGTTAATTATAAGTGAATGTTGGCTCTTAGTCAAGGCTTGTAACATAAATAAAAATATTACCGAAGAGGTGGCAGGGTGTGTTTTAAAGCCCTTTCTGTCGTCTTCTCGTGAATAATGGGATACAGCTGTGGGCCAGACTCTCTTCTTGACGCGTACCAGATGTAAACACAGTATAGAAGTCTTACAGAATTTTTATTTATTTATTATTCAGAGAAATTAGCATGGTAATCTATTAGAACACTTTTTCAGTAACAATGAAGAAATTCATAACCAACTGAAGTCGGTTACAGATCACAGTTAAGTAGTGATGCTCCATTGAAATAAAACAAAAACGTTGATACTATGCATTTTTCATTATTTCACTCTAAACATTTACACATTCAAAATGTTTAGAGTGTTTTAACAATTTTTTTAACTGTCAATTCAGCTCAATTATTACAACATATACAACCTTCATTCATTTCGACTTATTTGAGTAATTTATATTATTAAAAATGGCTTCCAATTTAATTAATTATTAAACCATAGAATTGTTTTCAATTTAAGTAATTCAAAAATTATATCTGCTTCATAGAGGGTTAATTAGAAAGAAACAAAGAGAGTTTCTGATATAATACATTCATACCATTAAAAATATGAAATATCTTCTACTGTATTCATAGATTTTAATTTTTTAATTCTTTAGAAATGTTGTTTTAAACTATTATACTAAACTTCCAACGCATATTACAGAGTCTAAACTTGACTTATTTTAGCAATTAAAACGTACAAAATGTGGAATCCGATAAATATATACTATAATTCTTAAAGTATGATTAAAGTTGTATACATAATCTATCAGCTAGACTTAGCTCGGGGACGGGACGACTGGCACACATTTTTGGACCTTCTGCCCATGGCATTATTGGCACAATCATTAGAGCGGAATAAGTAGGGTCAACTCGCCTGCTTGGAAAAGGCAGGATTGGCACAGTCGCTCGACCAGGTAGACGCCATCGAACGAGGGAAAACGGGAATTTTATTATTCCCGTCAACTCTGCGTGGCAGTCATTTGCCCGTGATATAACAAATTTTTAAATTTAAACCTCACTAGGTTAGGTTAGGTTAGGTTAGGTTAGGTTAGGTTAGGTTACACCATAATAATGCTAATTGTTCATTTGGATCCAGCTAGCGTTGAAGCCATAGCTGCAGATTTGTTGCGCAATTTTAAACTTTGCTTACTTCAATAAGCACCACAGCAGGGAATTTGCGGGGGCAAAAAAGTTCCCATTTTCCCGCATTCTGGCCACCTGGCTGCTACTACCTGGCCGGGCGGTGTGTGCCAATCGTGCCTTTCTGAAACTTACAGGTTGACCCTTCTTAATCCCCTCTAATGACTGTGCCAGTCGTGCAATTCCAAATCGGCCAAAAATGTGTGCCAATCGTTCTACGGCCCTTAGCTCGGTCAGAAGAATTAGGGCGTCAATTTTATCTTATCTTTTACATTGCAGGTCTTTGAAAAAATGGTACAAAAATAAACGCCTCTCTACGTAAGAAATATCTATCCTATTTCTTCTGCCGTTGAAAAATGAAAACATTGTATAAATGTATTAAAGTAATTTTTTATTTGCACATCACTCACTAATTATTATTGTTATATTTTATACAGCTTTTATATTAAGTTGAATATGAATGATCACACGAGTGTAAGATTAGTGTGGACAACCTTTGTAGTCTGGTTACTAAATGAGTCGAGAGCAAGGACTTATTAGTCGCCCTTAGATCAATATCCAGGGCAACTAAGAGACCTACAGCTTTACGTGAAATCCGAACCACGTAGTATTGGTCTGATTTTCCCATTACTGACAAGATTGGTAGTCGATTCACTTTCCAAGATATATCTAAATGTTAACCACCACCCAACACGAACACCCAAGAATTCTTTAGTAGTGTCCACGCCGATGTAAACCATTGAGCGAGCACCATGTCGGTTGTGAGAGGACCGAGAACAGTACAAATGGTTAACGGTCTCATTCACAACTTGTGGCCAACGTAGTAGTTGCACTGCCACAGTTAAGTCACTGACGTAATTCATTCATTAATTAAGGATGGATTTTTGTACTACATTGACTGTCGGATTAATGTAAAACATTATTTAGACAGTTAACATATATTGATTTTTCTTAATATTTTGATTGTGTTATTGCAGTTTATTTCCTAAAGCATTTCTTTATACCTAAGGTGTCATCAATTGTTTTTCTTATGAAAGAATTCTTCTCCACATACTGACACTTTGTAGAGTTTTTTTTTTCATTTTTTGTAATATTGCATAAATTAATTTTTAAATAAACTTTTTTCGATTATGAACTATGGTGTTACTCTCTCACTTTAAATTTTAAGTCAAAATTTTATTTTGTTCAAAAGCCAATCAATTTTATTTTACATTTACTTGTTTGTTAGTTGTTTTAGAGATTTTCTATCATAATCAAGAACCATAAAAAATTCCACTGCTAACTTACCAACACTCACTCCCTCTGTAACCAACTTTATTTTTGTTATTTTCGGTGACTTGTACTCCAAACTCTTTGACACCCAGTAGCCGACACTGATAACTCTATCAGGCCCGACCAGCCAGCCTTTCTCCCAAAACTGAGTTATCTTGTTACGGTTTTATTTTTGTAAATTCGTCCACAATGACTGGGTGGATAGGATTTAGGTTGACTAAACTGCGGCTAATGTGATTTCCCCTCCCTTGGCTCTGGAGGGCCTGGACAAAAGGCTGGAGGGTGAGCTCTGATATTAGAGCACCCCTCACCTCCAACAACAAACCCCTGCATGGTGTGTTATCTTCCCTTATCTCCATCGCCTATATTAAATATAACACTCTCCACTTTGCCCTGTCACCTTTTATCTTATAAGTTGAGCTGAAAAGTCAGCTGGTAATTATAATTGAACACTGCTAAGATCGTTGACATAGCATCTTTTTTTATATAATGACTAAATAGCACCCACGTTATTGGAATACGCCAGGGATAGTGTAACGTTAGGTTTATTTGGATGATATATTGAAAAAGCCAGTTTTATAGTAACACTAGCCGACAGCCCTTGCTTTGCTACGCTTTCTTCTGGAAAGGGTTCTCTACGCTTTCTTACCCATCCCTCCGTGGTTCTATTCCAACCATGACATCAAAATAAAAGTTCAGCCCGCTGACGATCTCCAAGATAACAAAGTTTTAGAATCTAGAAAACCAAATCTAGCTAACCTTTTGTGTCTTGTTTATGTTTTTTGTATTAGCTGTTAGAATTTGTTTTAATTGAATCAATGTCAATGTTACTGTTATAGAAAAAAGGAAATGTTGAGGGATTGTTTCTACTCCTTAGGAATGGAATTTCGAGAAATGCTTTCTTAGTGAGTTTCTATTATACAATAGTAACTCTCTCCAAATTTCATCAAAATCTGATCAGTGGGTTTATGATATTTCATTATGAGTGAGTATATTGATTTTGGAGTTTATAAATTAAAATTCACTCATGAAGTATCTTTGTTGAGTTATACTTTCGTATAAATGTTTATTGACCAAGCGAAACAATATTAAACTCGACCGTTAGGCATTTCTGTGTTTTGAAATAAATATTTTTTTATTTAAGAGTTATATAGGTAATGCCTAATGCTCTTGCCTAATGCCTAATGCCTAATGCGAAATCTTTAATGCTATAGGTATTGAAGTAATGCTCAACTGCAAAAGTCAGCTACTGATAAACCCGCTGCCTGGTGGTCAAGCGGGGAAGATAGAGTTAACTGCCACGGTTGTTCCGCTCACACAATAGTTTGGGGACGGAGAACCAAACGACTAATAGTGGACGGAGGACCAAACGACAAGCGGTCTACTAATAGTGGACGGAGGACCAAACGACAAGCGGTCTACTAATAGTGGACGGAGGACCAAACGACAAGCGGTCTACTAATAGTGGACGGAGGACCAAACGACAAGCTGTCTACTAATAGTGGACGGTCTACTAACGGAACAATTACTATACGTTCTTCACTTCAAGTGTTACGATACGATCTTCACTTCAAGTGTTACGATACGATCTTCACTTCAAGTGTTACGATACGTTCTTCACTTCAAGTGTTACTATACGTTCTTCATTTCAAGTGTTACTATACGTTCTTCACTTCAAGTGTTACTATACGTTCTTCACTTCAAGTGTTACGATACGTTCTTCATTTCAAGTGTTACGATACGTTCTTCACTTCAAGTATTACTATACGTTCTTCACTTCAAGTGTTACGATACGTTCTTCACTTCAAGTGTTACTATACGTTCTTCACTTCAAGTGTTACGATACGTTCTTCACTTCAAGTGTTACTATACGTTCTTCATTTCAAGTGTTACTATACGTTCTTCACTTCAAGTGTTACGATACGTTCTTCACTTCAAGTGTTACTATACGTTCTTCATTTCAAGTGTTACTATACGTTCTTCACTTCAAGTGTTACTATACGTTCTTCACTTCAAGTGTTACGATACGTTCTTCACTTCAAGTGTTACTATACGTTCTTCACTTCAAGTGTTACTATACGTTCTTCACTTCAAGTGTTACTATACGTTCTTCACTTCAAGTGTTACGATACGTTCTTCACTTCAAGTGTTACTATACGTTCTTCATTTCAAGTGTTACAATACGTTCTTCATTTCAAGTGTTACGATACGTTCTTCAATTCAAGTATTACTATACGTTCTTCATTTCAAGTTTTACAATACGTTCTTCATTTCAAGTGTTACAATACGTTCTTCATTTCAAGTGTTACGATACGATCTTCAGTTTAAGTGTTACTAAGCACCACCGAAATCTTTAATTAGAAAACCATGTTTTTTAGTTTTTATGGAGTGAAACAAACCCCTTAATTTATGAGTGAGTGTTATTATGTAGTTTTGTATCATAAGATTGTATTTTTATATTATTGTATCCTATTTCGTAGGCTTATGCGGCCGGTGTCATTACTAAATAGCTAAAGTTTCCGGCAACGACCGCGTCAAGGTGTTTTTTACAATATTTAAATAAATCATTTAAATAATTTTTACAATATTTAAATTATTTATTTAAATAATTTTTACAATATTTAAATAAATCATTTAAATAATTAGATGTTGTAAATAACCACTTGACGTGGTCATTGCCTGAAGCTTTAGTTATTAGTAATTATTGTATCCTTTTTATGTTTAATACTATAAAGTAAAAAAATTAAGTGTGGTTATAAATTACGATTATTTATATGCGTGATTAAACCTCGTTAACGATGGTGAGATCAGATGTTTCACTTGCCTCTTAGTAACCCCCCTTCAAACTTGTGTACACAGAATTTCTGCTCCGAGAGTAATCATTCATATTTGACTCAAAGTACGCATAAGTTATTCGGCATCTCATATCTGAGCATGAATATGAGATAGTAAGAGCAGGAATTCCCACACAAAATATGAATAATTGTTATAATCACACAAACAAAAACACAACATCCAACCATACTTCACTGAAAGTGCATTTTTTTCACGTAAAAATTCCCACAACACAACAAAGGTCGATAGCCGCATTCACCAACTCGAATTACAACAAACAATATTAATTTTCGGCTGTTCACTATTAGTGAACACAAAACCGGCGGATGATTGGGACGACGCGTGCCCTCCCCCTGGGGTGGGGGCGGGGGGGTAGGTTGGGGGGAAGGGCCAATTTGAAGGTAAATTGAACAGAGCAATTTGTGTTCATTCTGTCAATTACTGGCGTCACTGTTTTCAATCCGTGCTCTTTTGGGGTGGGGGAACAAACGTAATTGTAGCATTGGTTAAGCCCTCTGAAGTGGTCGGGAGTGGAGGGAGCACGGCAAGTTACGGATATATAGATACAGATACATTGGTTAAGCCCTCTGAAGTGGTCGGGAGTGGAGGGAGCACGGCAAGTTACGGATATATAGATACAGATACATTGGTTAAGCCCTCTGAAGTGGTCGGGAGTGGAGGGAGCACGGCAAGTTACGGTATATAGATACAGATACATTGGTTAAGCCCTCTGAAGTGGTCGGGAGTGGAGGGAGCACGGCAAGTTACGGATATATAGATACAGATACATTGGTTAAGCCCTCTGAAGTGGTCGGGAGTGGAGGGAGCACGGCAAGTTACGGATATATAGATACAGATACATTGGTTAAGCCCTCTGAAGTGGTCGCGAGTGGAGGGAGCACGGCAAGTTACGATATATAGATACAGATACATTGGTTAAGCCCTCTGAAGTGGTCGCGAGTGGAGGGAGCACGGCAAGTTACGATATATAGATACAGATACATTGGTTGCAGACATTTATTTTAAGTAAAATAACACTATTATATTTATATAATTTTCTTTAAGTTAATAGTTTTTTAATTAGCATAATACGTGTTATACACTGTACAAGTAAACGTCATACAACACAAGTTTATTACAATATAAGTGATACCGGACAAACCCGATTTTAGGACAAACTAGTTTGGACTAGGAAGATCTAGTTTTTCCTGACCACCCTAGGATAAACTAGTTTGGCCTTATTGATTACAGGCTGAACTGGTTTGGCCGGGTGGCGTTAGGATAAACCATATTTGCCTGCTTTAGACCAGGCCAAACTAGTGTGTTCAAGGTTAGGTTAGGATAGGTTAGGTTAGGATAGGTTAGGATAGGTTAGGTTAGGTTAGGTTAGGTTAGGTTAGGTTAGGTTAGGTTAGATCATGATCTATTTGGGTAGCATCCGTGTTCTAATTGGGTAGCATCCGTGATCTATTTGGGTAGCATCCGTGATCTACTTGGGTAGCAGCCGTGATCTACTTGGGTAGCCTCCGTGATCTACATGGGTAGCAGCCGTGATCTACCGAAAACTAGTTTGGCCTAACAATTCAACCAGGCTAAACTAGTTTATCCTAGGGCGGTCAGGAAAAACTAGATCATCCTAGTCCAAACTAGTTTGTCCTAAAAATCGGGTTTGTCCGGTAACATAAGCACAAAATGCACAAATATTATGGTGATCGATTTCGGTGAATCACGCTCACCTTCCTCAGACCATAGGGATTCACAAAAGAGCGTGGTTCACCGAAATCGATCACCATAATATCTGTGCACTTTGTACTTGTATTGTAATATATTTGTGCATTTTGTACTCATATTGTAATAAATTTGTGTTGTATGACGTTTACTTGTACAGTGTATTTAAGTTAATGTCTAACTTACACCAACAGACATTGAAAATTATTAAATAATAGAAGTCCTCTATTACAAAGAGTTTTTTTCTATTATTACTATGTTCTTTAATTCATGCATATAATTTCTTTATATTAAATTCATTTATTTGCCTATCTTAATCTGGGTATTTTAATTACTAGAATTAGTCAATCTTTTATATAGCATTGACTATAGAAACAAAAAAGCGACCTTTTTACTGTAGATGCGCACCTGTACTGCTATCTAACAGTGAATGCGCGCTGGAACGACTGTTTTGTATACTATTAGTTCACTTTAGCGTACCACTGTACGTGTATGGGTGGGTGGGTGGGTCAATACCACTTTACGTGTATGGGTGGGCGGGTGGGTCACTACCATTGTACGTGTTAAGAGAGACAGACAGAAGGATGAAGACAGACGAAGAGGGATACCGCTGGCGACACCTATGAAGATGGTGCAAGAACTGGAAAGGAGCATGACTTCACAAGAATCACTTGAGCAGTCTTGTTTCTATTCCGTTTTAATAAAGTTGAAACACTATAATAGCCTTTTAATTTCATTGGGATGTAAATAATTGTTACACAACCCTGACATAAAAATCACAGTTAGACGTTTACTTTAGTTGTTTGACAATGCGATGCTGATGTACAGAGGAGAGCCAATAGCACGACATATGTACAAGGCCAGTCTGAATCGTTAAAGTGTCAAATATGATTTTACCTGTTTTGCTTTGTTGGACAGTTAACCCGTTTGGGCTGAATATCCGACCCTCTCACCTTGACGAGGGTAAAGTACCCTAAACAATTTATTCGGGCTAACAGTCCGAGAATGTGTCCAAACGGTAATAGAATAGACCCACAATCGTACAGGATACATTTTTGCAATGATTTTATACGAATTATAAATAATTAATTGTACCAATATTATGTACTCTTATTTTGATATTTATTTATTTTAAAGTAATCAGGCCATTCAATCTCTTTCCCGTAAAGTGATAAGTTGTTTTACCAACATTGAAGATCGTGTTTTGTAAAAAAATCAATATTTATTCTGATAACTTAGTTTTTGTTTGACACTCTTGTTCATAGTCGGAAATATTCGTGTACTGTTGGGTAATGTTGACCAGGGTGTTTAGTTCACAGGGGGTTCCACACTCCGGCAGTGCAATCAGCTTGGGGTTCGCAACGGAGGACGCGCCGTCCAAGTACAGCACCTGGAACATAATACAATACAGTAGTTATATCTTATAACTCCTTGAAAACTGCAATATAAACATTATTCGTCATTACACTCGATCTAATGAATCCCTCGACTTGATATGAGCACGCTTAGAGGCGTTAGTAGTGACATGTCCAAACGCTTGGCGCCTCAAGAACACAATGCGTTTGGCAATCTATTACAATTTATAAACAACAACAAAAGATGCATACAGAACAATAAGAAAATTAGCATTCGTTAAATATTTACTCGCATAAAAACTCACATATTCAACGAGCATGTAATTAGACAGGTGTAGAAATAGAATTAAAACTCGACAACCGTCAAAGTGTTGTTACAGTTACGGCTGGCTAATATCACCACACCATAGGTCGTAGCAATCCCAACGTCCTCGTAGTTCCAGCACTTACTGTAGGAGCGCTCTGAAGTCAAGTCGGGAGATGCAGTAATTGGACCATCAATACTAAATAGGCTTCCTTAGTCTATGTGTCAAATTAAAACACAGCCAAAAGTAAACATTAGGCCAAATATACTTAATTAACTATGCAATTTATAAATTTTCCAATACAACATTTAGACTGAGCAATACTGGATATAAAAACATTTCAAATATGACTTATTTACTCTTCAACATGACTAAGCAGATTTGAATAATGTCTTATAACAATGGCAATTAGAAAACAGAATTCGATAACAATACTCTTCTGATATCTATACTCAAAACTCATATCAATCATTTAGGTATTTATCCCAATACAGAGAAGAGTACAAATTCCAAGTACAATTCTTCGAGAATAGTATATTTCATAACAAGAGTGGAAAGTGGGGTTTTGCATGTTCGAGACCATATGTTTGAAGTGCGAGACTTGTCGAGCACTTCGAATGGTCGAGAACATACAAAACACTTTCACTCGAGTTTTGAACGATACTTTTCACTACACTACGAAATAAAAACTCATTTTTGGAATGTTAACTGTTTATTAAATTAGAAACTTGTTTTAAAAACAGGTGTTGTTGACTGTGGAAAATTTTCGGTTGTAAACAATGTTACTTTCGGTAGTAAACAATAGACAGCTGTTGAAAATATGATATTTCGCAGGTTGTAAACACATAACGAAAACAGCTGAACTCATAGTAGTGTAGTGATTAAATTTGAAACTTGTTTTAAAAACAGGTGTTGTTGACTGTGGAAAATTTTCGGTTGTAAACAATGTTACTTTCGGTAGTAAACAATAGACAGCTGTTGAAAATATGTTTCGCAGGTTGTAAACACATAACGAAAACAGCTGAACTCATAGTAGTGTAGTGAAAAGACATTTTCACTACACTACTATGAGTTTATAAATTCTGTAGTGTATATATAGACTAGGGGACACCCCTGTACGCTTCGCGTGCCAATTCCGTTGGCACTGGCTACGCTCGTCAGAAAAACTCGGCTTGCGGCCTTGCCTGGGAACTTCCTTTAGACCCTTTGTGGAACTCGGCCTGCGGCCTCGTGGTAGAGATCTGCAGCAGGCCCCTTTGTGAAACTCGGCCTACGGCCTCGCGGGGAAAAGTTCGGCCTGCGGCCTTACCAGGACACTCTGCCACAGTCCTATTTGTGGATCTCGGCATGTTGCCTTGTGAGGAAGATCGGCCTACGACCTTACCAGGATTCTTAAGCAGTTTTCCATGAATTTTGGTTTTTGAGGCAGTGGAGCCTATTAACATAGTCTTTTCTAAAATCTGATGGTATATTAGTAATTAAGAAAAGAATGCCTTTAATTTAATACCCCACTTGGGTGTATTAGTTAAACATTATCCAATTTTGGGTTTTGGAGCATATTTTTTATTTAGGGGAGGGCAGAGGCCTTAAACGTCGTATCTTCCAAAATTTAATGGGAGATAAATAGGAGATAAATACCTATAGTTTGACGCTCCACCTGGATGTTTTGTTTCGGTATTGCCCTTTTTTTAGTTTTTGAGCCATATACTCCACAGTTTTAAGTTTTTAAGCTGAAACTCGTGTATAAGGTGTACGTTTGTTGCCTGTATAGATCTACGAAGGTTTGAAATTTTTACTTAAACATTTCCTCAAACTAGGACATAAAAACTACTTTTTTGTAATTTTTCCATAAGAAATACATTGGGGCGGTTTGGGGGTAAAAAAGGCCACCATCTTGTTTATGTGTGAAAAAAGTAAACTTTTGTGAATTTTCCTGGAGGTTTCAGAACGAGAGCTTCAATTCAAGTATACATATGTTGGGGGGTAGGACAATTGGAAGTGCCTCAACATTTAGTGTCAGTGAGTGAGTTACTACATCAAGCTATAAAGCATATAGATAATGCAACTAACCTCAACATAAAATTTGTTTTCAGGTGTTTGATGAAGTTCAAAAATCAAGGCAGAACTGGGCCGCACCAAACCTATTACGGAATCCTTAGGGACGCCCAGGAGGGCTTGAAGTGACACAATAGTGGTGTCATGACCAGAGTAGTAATGGAGTCGTCGGTCCGGAGACAAGGATCCATTCATCTTGCTCATCAGTACACTTCCCACCTCTCGGAAAAAAGTACCTGTATGAAAATGTTATACATTAGACTTTGGATTAGATTATTTTGGGGCAAATAGGGACTCTAGCACTGGAATCAGATTCCAGTGAGTAGTAGGGATGTGGCGACTTTGCAACATCCCATGGTGAGTTTTCATCAAATGGTGAGTCGGTGGTGGGGGAAGGTCACGTGACCGGATCCAAGATGGCGGTCCCGGATCCAAGATGGCTGCCCCCATTCCTGCCAACCTGTTGGGAATTTTCCCTCCCAAAACTTCCCTCAAATTCCCAAAATTCCCTCAAAATTCCCTTTTTGTACTATATAAAATACACTATTAGCCTTGTTATACTATATAAAATGAACTTTTTTCTCACATCATACTATATAAAATACACTCTTAACCTAACTTTTACAATTTTATACTATATAAAATACACTCTTAGCCTAGCTATACTATATAAAATGAACTTTTTTTTTTTGTCCAATAAGGCGTCTTTTCCCTCCCGCGCTAACTCAGACTCGGTACCCCGTGGGAAAATTCCCTCCCAAAATTTCCCTCAAATTCCCAAATTTCCCTCAAAATTCCCTTTTTGTACTATATAAAATACACTATTAGCCTTGTTATACTATATAAAATGCATTATTTTCTCTTATACTCTATAGTAAATCTATACTCTGATTGGTCCATTTTCTTGTGACGTCATCCAAGATGGCGGCGCCCATGTTTCCCGCCAAATTTTCTAACCTCACTTTTCCTAACCTCACATTTCCCTCCAAATTCCCTTGTTATACTATATAAAATACACTCTTAACCTAACATTTACCACGTCATACTATATAAAATACACTCTTAACCTAACTTTTACCATTTTATACTATATAAAATACACTCTTAGCTTAGCTATACTATATAAAATAAACTTTTTTTTTTTTTTTGTCCAAGACAGCGGCCGGACACAGTGCTACCACCCTCCCCTCCCAAATTTCCCTCAAATTCTCTCGTTATACTATATAAAATGTACTCTTAGCCAAAATGCACTCTATTTACAGTCTGGGTTGGACTAACCCGGGTTAACACAACGTGGGTTAATAAAACCCAGGTTAACACAACGTGGGTTATTAAAGCCCGGGTTAAATCAACGTGGGTTAATAAAACCCGGGTTAACACAACGTGGGTTAACCCGGGTTAAATCAACGTGGGTTAATAAAACCCGGGTTAACACAACGTGGGTTATTAAAGCCCGGGTTAAATCAACGTGGGTTAATAAAACCCGGGTTTTATGGGACCTTGACCCAAGTTTCCACACCACCCAAGAGGTATAGGGTCATTGCACTCTGTGCAAAGGCGCGTTTTTTATTATAGTGGGTGTCCCCAGTAGGCATAATCCCACTTACTTTAATGTAACTTGCCCCAACCATCGCAAGCTACGGTGATAGCCACTCCATAACAAAATTGCTACCTCCCAGTATTATTTTTGTGTTTTTTTTTTATTTATTTATTATTTTTTTTTTTTTTTTTGGATCCCATATAAGTCTAGCCGCCACTTTACTTGGAGAAGCCTTTCAATGTGACGCAAAAACTTACAAAGGGCTTTTATTTATTTTTTTATTTTCTCGTTACTAAAAATATCCCTTACTCACACCCTGGACTTACAGAGTTTAAGCCAGCCATAGAGTGTTACACACATCCAGATACACGTACCGTACGAGGGCCCATTGCATACTAGATGCATCTGCGACTCAAGGTCTTACGGGGATTAGCCCAGCCCCAAGCTGCATGACCGCCTCAGGACTTATGCGTTTTACGGCTGCCTTAGAGAACAGTCGGGCGATTTGTTTATTGAATTTGGGCCGCCCTCACCTCGACGTTACGGTTATTGCACTTACACACACACACATACACACTGGGTTACGGACCGTTAGACCACCCCAGAGCCCACACACCATGGAACTACAGATTACAAGTTTTAAAACTTAAGTCTCTAAATGCTTCTTTCTACAATTGGAAGTTATTATAGTCTTTAATAATCCGCGCTCCTTTAAGTTCTTCTAATATTGTAATAATCTCACTGTCATGGTCAGTGTTTCCCGCCTTTTTTGAGGCAATCAACAAACGCAACCTGTCTACTAATTGATTAGGATCGTCCCAGCTCGAGTAATTAACCTGTGAAAATTTTAAAACATCCTTGTATACTTGTCTCCTTACTTCATCCATTTCATTTCCATCGTCTGAACTACTATCAAAGTAATCTTGCTCATTTGAACTATACGTCTCCCCACCCTTATCTGCATCAAGTGAATTGTTTTCAATCTCATCCACGTGATACCTACCTAATTTTTCCATTTCATTTTCATCGTCTGAACTACTATCAAAGTAATCTTGCTCATTTGAACTATACGTCTCCCCACCCTTATCTGCATCAAGTGAATTGTTTTCAATCTCATCCACGTGATACCTACCTAATTTTACAGGTAACCTATCTGGAGTTTTTGAACGTTTCCTAGGATGAAAAGTACTGTCTATTGGATTATTTACATACATTGTACTACTTTCCTCACTTATTGGTGTTAAACCATTAATTAAAGGTTTAATAATGTTTTTATATTTAAGACCCCTGCTTCCTTTCACCATTCCATTATTAGGATTTATATAGGATTTTGTTTGCAGCAACATTTTCCTGTACGAATCCAAATCTCCATCTCTATAGTCTTTAATTGATGTTTTTATGGGTTTCCTCATAAAAACTAACTCGAATAGATCAGATGACCCAGGATATACCTTACCGTCAATCAAGATGTTATTTCCTTCAAATTTAACTGACTGTGTACCCATTTTAAATTGTTCACTTCCTTTATCGAAAGTGATCCCATAAGTATGGTCAGCTGCATTATTCAAGTTTTTTATACTAAACTGTAACCATGACATTAGATCACTCCCAACTTCACTATGTGCATCGTTACCTTGAATTGAGGACACTTTTAAAGCTTGAGCTTTCTCAGGTTCAGTGGAAGCCGAAGCTGATACAAGATCTTGTTCATTCGAATTCATGTTTAATAATAATAAAGAATTTAGAAAACAACTCTATTTATAGCCTGGGTTGGGCTAACTCGGGTTAAATCAACGTGGGTTAATAAAACCCTGGGTTAAATCAACGTGGGTTAATAAAACCCGGGTTAACACAACGTGGGTTAATAAAGCCTGGGTTAAATCAACGTGGGTTAATAAAACCCGGGTTAACACAACGTGGGTCAATAACACCCGGATTTACAGGTCTGGTGGGAAATGTTCTTCTGGCCAGAGCTTGTAGCTCTTTGGCGATGATTTCTCTCTCACATTCATAACTGGATTGAATTGTGTCCAATTCATAACTGATTAAGATTTTTGTAAACCAAAATATTTATTGGTTTTTAAGGGATTCCGCACAGCTTCCCCGTCATAAATAGGGTCTTGAACATTGCTCAATTTTTTATTATCAAACGTCCAATGACCACTATGCTGTCTTGGAGTGTTTAATAATACATATTCCATATTAACAGCATCTGTAGGTAAAACGGGTTTACTAAGGTTTCTAAGCAATTTCCCTTCTATATCAATGTCCCCATCAGGATAAGTCCTTTTTAAGGAAGACCTATTAACAAAACCCATTGTTGTAGCATCCGAATTTAAGACTGGATCACGCAACTCTCTTATAAATTTGTTATTAGCTGAAAATTGCATGTCAGAAGTCCTTTTTAAAGCGTAATTCCGTACAAATTGCATATTTACCGCATCATCCTGTAGAAGGGGTGTGGAAACATTTCTAATAGTTCTGTTTTTAGCATCATAATGATCGTTTACATCTGATAATGATAGACAATTCTTTTGCACATACGCGGCATTTACCGCGTTGTGGACATCAGACTGGGTCTTTGCTACACTCTGATCAAATCGACCGAACTTGTCCACACTCATACTGACACTACAACCTTTCAATTGGAACAAGCTTTTTATACAAGACAGAAAGTAGGTCAAGGTCACCCAAACGAGTTTTTAAAAAATAAAGTTTATTTCCACAATTACAATTATGTCTTATCACTAAAAAATACAAGAGTCTTATAACTATTGACTAGATGATGAAAGGTGAAGAGAGAGTTCTGTAGAATTGTTCCCACTCACACCATGGGAGATGAGATAGAGCGCTCCTGGCTGAATATTCCTCACATCTTCATTCTGCAGTAGATGTACAAAGCGTTTTGGCAGGAAGACTTGAAACTTGGGTTCATCGCCTGGAACGTATGGTGCATCACTCAATGCAACTAATACTGCGTCACCGACAGCTGTATCAATCTTTCTAATGTGGTGAATGATGTAGTGCTTGTGCTCTTTGAGTTCTGAGCACCTCTTCGTTAGCAGCACCGAAGATTTGGATTGAGCATTGAATTGCTCAACCAACGTTTGAAGGTATTGTGGAGATGTCATCTGAAGCTGATGTAGATGTTTCCTCTGTAAAATCTGAGTAATACTGATGCATTGTCAGTGGTGTTGTGGTGTATATATACCCTCCAATATCCCCACCACTGCAACAATCTAACGGATCTTGTAAAAAACCCTCCAAACGCTTAGCCTTTTTCAACGCACAATTGACATACATATGTGCATGGTTTTGAACGGAAATACATGCTATATCTCTATGTAGTTTAAAATATTTATCAATAGCAGTATTATAAACATTTCCAGACGTAAACAATTGAATCCAATTACGCTTTTCTACTCCTGTGGTATAAAATGTTTTAAACTTTGAACAGAAGTGGTACATAATGTTATCTAGGGTGTCATAATCGCTAAAACCTTCTTCCCATTTGATGTGATGATAATTATTTGTTAACCATCTGTTTGTAATCTTCGCCCGTTTACTTCAAAACGTGGTTGAGCATGCCATCTTTTACTAATATCATGTTCTAACCACATAAAGTCCTTGTAGATTTCCCACGGATCCTGCTTGACAACTGGGTTGCAGTCACCGTCCAGGATGGGTGCTTGTTCAGTAGCGTTGTATTCCACCATGAATATGGGAAAAAAGTACCTGACCGAATTTTCTAAGTTGTTTTTCAGATTTAACGCTGTTTTCATAAATCCGCCCCTCCAGTGCACTAACCGTATCTTTAAGTGATGTCAGCACTGAACCTATAGTTGTTGTTTGTTGACCTAATATTTCCAAAATATGCGATTTTGCTTCGATTAACACTTTTAGGTTTACAGCCTCGTCCATTTCTTTCGCATCTCTAACAGATTTAATTCCCATATTATCAAAGTCCCAGTCGTCCTTGCGTTTCTTTGGACAGTTTGCCAGTAGATTCTAGTTTCGTTATTTACCGTTAGATTTCGCTCAAATTTGGTACACGTGTGCAGATATATATTACGATGATTTCAGGTCAAACCTCATTCAGTCTCAGACTTTTGAACGAGACACATCTAGCAGCTCCGCTATTTACAACGCATCTATTGCAACCGTATAGTAAGTATACATAACCTATAAATTCGTTTTACTCTCTAGGAACATAACCTAACTTATCTTACCTTCACCAAGATATTGAAAAACATTTTCTACAGGGATTTCTAGTATTATACATACCCGAGTAGATAGATATTGAGAGTTTTACGATATTGTGTTTCATTCGTTGCAGATCATCATCATGAACCCCAACCAGACCAAATGCCCCAGATGCAGCAAGACCATGTCTAAGGCAAACATAGCTCGCCACCTCAAGAGCTGCACCGGGCCTACAACAACCCGGGAGCCTCAACGTCCCTGTACGACTTGTGGAGTCATGATAACTATCTCCAACCTCAGACGGCACCTCAAGAAGTGTAGCCCCGCTCACCTCAAGAGGAAAGCAGACGAGCCAGCCCCCTCCACTTCCAAGGTTGCTCGCTTCGAGACCGACCCCCAACCATCAACCAGCGATTCCATCATCAACAACGTACGCTCTTCGATCGTGTCAGCATACAACACGGTCAAGGAGACGACGATATAACACATCGCTACAAATGCAATAAATAGGTCCGAAAGTCGTCTCAGGGTTCGACCACATGCAGTGAGTGAAATGTTGAGACCATAGCGTGTAATCTCTGTGTCTATACATTTCATCCGGAATTTTGTACTTTCAATACTCGTAGCAATCTCGCCCATACAATCCAACAGCTCCAACGCAGCAGGAGTCCAAGAAGACTTTACAAACCTTAGCTCAAGCACAACCAACTCAATATTTGTATTCATTGCTGCGTTGGAGCTGTTGGATTGTATGGGCGAGATTGCTACGAGTATTGAAAGTACAAAATTCCGGATGAAATGTATAGACACAGAGATTACACGCTATGGTCAACATTTCACTCACTGCATGTGGTCGAACCCTGAGACGACTTTCGGACCTATTTATTGCATTTGTAGCGATGTGTTATATCGTCGTCTCCTTGACCGTGTTGTATGCTGACACGATCGAAGAGCGCACGTTGTTGATGATGGAATCGCTGGTTGATGGTTGGGGGTCGGTCTCGAAGCGAGCAACCTTGGAAGTGGAGGGGGCTGGCTCGTCTGCTTTCCTCTTGAGGTGAGCGGGGCTACACTTCTTGAGGTGCCGTCTGAGGTTGGAGATAGTTATCATGACTCCACAAGTCGTACAGGGACGTTGAGGCTCCCGGGTTGTTGTAGGCCCGGTGCAGCTCTTGAGGTGGCGAGCTATGTTTGCCTTAGACATGGTCTTGCTGCATCTGGGGCATTTGGTCTGGTTGGGGTTCATGATGATGATCTGCAACGAATGAAACACAATATCGTAAAACTCTCAATATCTATCTACTCGGGTATGTATAATACTAGAAATCCCTGTAGAAAATGTTTTTCAATATCTTGGTGAAGGTAAGATAAGTTAGGTTATGTTCCTAGAGAGTAAAACGAATTTATAGGTTATGTATACTTACTATACGGTTGCAATAGATGCGTTGTAAATAGCGGAGCTGCTAGATGTGTCTCGTTCAAAAGTCTGAGACTGAATGAGGTTTGACCTGAAATCATCGTAATATATATCTGCACACGTGTACCAAATTTGAGCGAAATCTAACGGTAAATAACGAAACTAGAATCTACTGGCAAACTGTCCAAAGAAACGCAAGGACGACTGGGACTTTGATAATATGGGAATTAAATCTGTTAGAGATGCGAAAGAAATGGACGAGGCTGTAAACCTAAAAGTGTTAATCGAAGCAAAATCGCATATTTTGGAAATATTAGGTCAACAAACAACAACTATAGGTTCAGTGCTGACATCACTTAAAGATACGGTTAGTGCACTGGAGGGGCGGATTTATGAAAACAGCGTTAAATCTGAAAAACAACTTAGAAAATTCGGTCAGGTACTTTTTTCCCATATTCATGGTGGAATACAACGCTACTGAACAAGCACCCATCCTGGACGGTGACTGCAACCCAGTTGTCAAGCAGGATCCGTGGGAAATCTACAAGGACTTTATGTGGTTAGAACATGATATTAGTAAAAGATGGCATGCTCAACCACGTTTTGAAGTAAACGGGCGAAGATTACAAACAGATGGTTAACAAATAATTATCATCACATCAAATGGGAAGAAGGTTTTAGCGATTATGACACCCTAGATAACATTATGTACCACTTCTGTTCAAAGTTTAAAACATTTTATACCACAGGAGTAGAAAAGCGTAATTGGATTCAATTGTTTACGTCTGGAAATGTTTATAATACTGCTATTGATAAATATTTTAAACTACATAGAGATATAGCATGTATTTCCGTTCAAAACCATGCACATATGTATGTCAATTGTGCGTTGAAAAAGGCTAAGCGTTTGGAGGGTTTTTTACAAGATCCGTTAGATTGTTGCAGTGGTGGGGATATTGGAGGGTATATATACACCACAACACCACTGACAATGCATCAGTATTACTCAGATTTTACAGAGGAAACATCTACATCAGCTTCAGATGACATCTCCACAATACCTTCAAACGTTGGTTGAGCAATTCAATGCTCAATCCAAATCTTCGGTGCTGCTAACGAAGAGGTGCTCAGAACTCAAAGAGCACAAGCACTACATCATTCACCACATTAGAAAGATTGATACAGCTGTCGGTGACGCAGTATTAGTTGCATTGAGTGATGCACCATACGTTCCAGGCGATGAACCCAAGTTTCAAGTCTTCCTGCCAAAACGCTTTGTACATCTACTGCAGAATGAAGATGTGAGGAATATTCAGCCAGGAGCGCTCTATCTCATCTCCCATGGTGTGAGTGGGAACAATTCTACAGAACTCTCTCTTCACCTTTCATCATCTAGTCAATAGTTATAAGACTCTTGTATTTTTTAGTGATAAGACATAATTGTAATTGTGGAAATAAACTTTATTTTTTAAAAACTCGTTTGGGTGACCTTGACCTACTTTCTGTCTTGTATAAAAAGCTTGTTCCAATTGAAAGGTTGTAGTGTCAGTATGAGTGTGGACAAGTTCGGTCGATTTGATCAGAGTGCAGCAAAGACCCAGTCTGATGTCCACAACGCGGTAAATGCCGCGTATGTGCAAAAGAATTGTCTATCATTATCAGATGTAAACGATCATTATGATGCTAAAAACAGAACTATTAGAAATGTTTCCACACCCCTTCTACAGGATGATGCGGTAAATATGCAATTTGTACGGAATTACGCTTTAAAAAGGACTTCTGACATGCAATTTTCAGCTAATAACAAATTTATAAGAGAGTTGCGTGATCCAGTCTTAAATTCGGATGCTACAACAATGGGTTTTGTTAATAGGTCTTCCTTAAAAAGGGCTTATCCTGATGGGGACATTGATATAGAAGGGAAATTGCTTAGAAACCTTAGTAAACCCGTTTTACCTACAGATGCTGTTAATATGGAATATGTATTATTAAACACTCCAAGACAGCATAGTGGTCATTGGACGTTTGATAATAAAAAATTGAGCAATGTTCAAGACCCTATTTATGACGGGGAAGCTGTGCGGAATCCCTTAAAAACCAATAAATATTTTGGTTTACAAAAATCTTAATCAGTTATGAATTGGACACAATTCAATCCAGTTATGAATGTGAGAGAGAAATCATCGCCAAAGAGCTACAAGCTCTGGCCAGAAGAACATTTCCCACCAGACCTGTAAATCCGGGTGTTATTAACCCACGTTGTGTTAACCCGGGTTTTATTAACCCACGTTGATTTAACCCAGGCTTTATTAACCCACGTTGTGTTAACCCGGGTTTTATTAACCCACGTTGATTTAACCCAGGTTTTATTAACCCACGTTGATTTAACCCGAGTTAGCCCAACCCAGGCTATAAATAGAGTTGTTTTCTAAATTCTTTATTATTATTAAACATGAATTCGAATGAACAAGATCTTGTATCAGCTTCGGCTTCCACTGAACCTGAGAAAGCTCAAGCTTTAAAAGTGTCCTCAATTCAAGGTAACGATGCACATAGTGAAGTTGGGAGTGATCTAATGTCATGGTTACAGTTTAGTATAAAAAACTTGAATAATGCAGCTGACCATACTTATGGGATCACTTTCGATAAAGGAAGTGAACAATTTAAAATGGGTACACAGTCAGTTAAATTTGAAGGAAATAACATCTTGATTGACGGTAAGGTATATCCTGGGTCATCTGATCTATTCGAGTTAGTTTTTATGAGGAAACCCATAAAAACATCAATTAAAGACTATAGAGATGGAGATTTGGATTCGTACAGGAAAATGTTGCTGCAAACAAAATCCTATATAAATCCTAATAATGGAATGGTGAAAGGAAGCAGGGGTCTTAAATATAAAAACATTATTAAACCTTTAATTAATGGTTTAACACCAATAAGTGAGGAAAGTAGTACAATGTATGTAAATAATCCAATAGACAGTACTTTTCATCCTAGGAAACGTTCAAAAACTCCAGATAGGTTACCTGTAAAATTAGGTAGGTATCACGTGGATGAGATTGAAAACAATTCACTTGATGCAGATAAGGGTGGGGAAACGTATAGTTCAAATGAGCAAGATTACTTTGATAGTAGTTCAGACGATGAAAATGAAATGGAAAAATTAGGTAGGTATCACGTGGATGAGATTGAAAACAATTCACTTGATGCAGATAAGGGTGGGGAGACGTATAGTTCAAATGAGCAAGATTACTTTGATAGTAGTTCAGACGATGGAAATGAAATGGATGAAGTAAGGAGACAAGTATACAAGGATGTATTAAAATTTTCACAGGTTAATTACTCGAGCTGGGACGATCCTAATCAATTAGTAGACAGGTTGCGTTTGTTGATTGCCTCAAAAAAGGCGGGAAACACTGATCATGACAGTGAGATTATTACAATATTAGAAGAACTTAAAGGAGCGCGGATTATTAAAGACTATAATAACTTCCAATTGTAGAAAGAAGCATTTAGAGACTTAAGTTTTAAAACTTGTAATCTGTAGTTCCATGGTGTGTGGGCTCTGGGGTGGTCTAACGGTCCGTAACCCAGTGTGTATGTGTGTGTGTGTGTGTAAGTGCAATAACCGTAACGTCGAGGTGAGGGCGGCCCAAATTCAATAAACAAATCGCCCGACTGTTCTCTAAGGCAGCCGTAAAACGCATAAGTCCTGAGGCGGTCATGCAGCTTGGGGCTGGGCTAATCCCCGTAAGACCTTGAGTCGCAGATGCATCTAGTATGCAATGGGCCCTCGTACGGTACGTGTATCTGGATGTGTGTAACACTCTATGGCTGGCTTAAACTCTGTAAGTCCAGGGTGTGAGTAAGGGATATTTTTAGTAACGAGAAAATAAAAAAAATAAATAAAAGCCCTTTGTAAGTTTTTGCGTCACATTGAAAGGCTTCTCCAAGTAAAGTGGCGGCTAGACTTATATGGGATCAAAAAAAAAAAAAAAAATAATAAATAAATAAAAAAAAAACACAAAAATAATACTGGGAGGTAGCAATTTTGTTATGGAGTGGCTATCACCGTAGCTTGCGATGGTTGGGGCAAGTTACATTAAAGTAAGTGGGATTATGCCTACTGGGGACACCCACTATAATAAAAAACGCGCCTTTGCACAGAGTGCAATGACCCTATACCTCTTGGGTGGTGTGGAAACTTGGGTCAAGGTCCCATAAAACCCGGGTTTTATTAACCCACGTTGATTTAACCCGGGCTTTAATAACCCACGTTGTGTTAACCCGGGTTTTATTAACCCACGTTGATTTAACCCGGGTTAACCCACGTTGTGTTAACCCGGGTTTTATTAACCCACGTTGATTTAACCCGGGCTTTAATAACCCACGTTGTGTTAACCTGGGTTTTATTAACCCACGTTGTGTTAACCCGGGTTAGTCCAACCCAGACTGTAAATAGAGTGCATTTTGGCTAAGAGTACATTTTATATAGTATAACGAGAGAATTTGAGGGAAATTTGGAGGGGAGGGTGGTAGCACTGTGTCCGGCCGCTGTCTTGGACAAAAAAAAAAAAGTTTATTTTATATTTTTATATAGTATAGCTAAGCTAAGAGTGTATTTTATATAGTATAAAATGGTAAAAGTTAGGTTAAGAGTGTATTTTATATAGTATGACGTGGTAAATGTTAGGTTAAGAGTGTATTTTATATAGTATAACAAGGGAATTTGGAGGGAAATGTGAGGTTAGGAAAAGTGAGGTTAGAAAATTTGGCGGGAAACATGGGCGCCGCCATCTTGGATGACGTCACAAGAAAATGGACCAATCAGAGTATAGATTTACTATAGAGTATAAGAGAAAATAATGCATTTTATATAGTATAACAAGGCTAATAGTGTATTTTATATAGTACAAAAAGGGAATTTTGAGGGAAATTTGGGAATATGAGGGAAATTTTGGGAGGGAATTTTCCCACGGGGTACCGAGTCTGAGTTAGCGCGGGAGGGAAAAGACGCCTTATTGGACAAAAAAAAAAGTTCATTTTATATAGTATAGCTAGGCTAAGAGTGTATTTTATATAGTATAAAATTGTAAAAGTTAGGTTAAGAGTGTATTTTATATAGTATGATGTGAGAAAAAAGTTCATTTTATATAGTATAACAAGGCTAATAGTGTATTTTATATAGTACAAAAAGGGAATTTTGAGGGAATTTTGGGAATTTGAGGGAAGGTTTGGGAGGGAAAATTCCCAACAGGTTGGCAGGAATGGGGGCAGCCATCTTGGATCCGGGACCGCCATCTTGGATCCGGTCACGTGACCTTCCCCCACCACCGACTCACCATTTGATGAAAACTCACCATGGGATGTTGCAAAGTCTCCACATCCCTACTACTCCAGTGCCCTTATCCAGGTTTAGGATATTGCTTCCGATGCTAGGATCTTCCGTTATGACTGTAAATGAGCCCTCAGAGAGATAACGCCTTTGTCTCTCCAGAACCTCATAGTCTAGGACTGTGTAGTTCGCACATAGGCGACATAGTGGGTTTCCATTGTGGAGACATGTTTCCTGAAGTGGTCAAGTCCTGTAATAAATCCCACTGTCAACCTTAGCTGTTCTCTGCTTAGACTCGACAGGAATTTAGTTAAAGCTTTAAAGGGGCTTTGCGAAGAGTTTGACCAGGGTAGTTTTGCTACCATTTCCTGTGTTCTTTCCTGCCCCCCCCCCCCCCATTATTGTGTGTTTCCTCCACACACTAGTTCTAGGCCTAAAAGTTACTGATTTTTTTTGCCTTTTTGGCCAGATAATCTGTGTTCTTGTTTCCTTTAATTCCCGGTGACCTTGAACCGAACACAACTCAATATCTTAGATTGCTAGTAGTATTAGTAGAAACTTGCTAGATACGCTCCGACGTCTCTTCCATAGAGGTTCGACCCTTCAGAGCTGCTTGGCCGTCGGAAAGGATTGGAATATGCTTACCAACGTAGCGTTTCTCAATTCCCATCATTGAACAGATGAGGATTGCAAACACCTCCGCCTGAACAATGAAACAGAACAGCCCAAGATTGCCACTGAAAGTATGTCTTGGGGGCTTTACATATATTAGGACTTACTATCAACATAGTCATCATATATACACACAGATATATTTATCATCCACAGTAAATTTTATCTACATAATCCACGTACTCCAATTATCAGTTACTTTTAGATGCCAAGGTTAAGTATTAGTGTAGTCCCATGTAAACATATACAGTTTAAACCAGCTGTAGGGACAGACCACATTAATTAATAAACTTACTGTCACAAATATTCTTATTGGATTAGATAACAATAGGCTAATAACAAACATGGCATCAAGCTTCAGACACATTTAGTGTTGAATAGGTTGTTTATTTAGTTTGGCGATCTGTATTATTTTATGTGTATAAACAGCAATTAAATACCTATTATTTGCTAATACTAAGGACAATAATATTTAATCATCTGGTATAAAAACTACAATTGTTTTAAGTTTGTGTTGATTTTTGGGGGGACACGAATACTTGATACAAGTACAAATTCGGACGAAGCACTCATAAACTTTGTGTGGCTCTGGGTAAAACACCAATACAACCTATTTCTCTAGTGCACTGATTGAAATAATGACAAAACTCGACTGACTATGTACACAGGAAACTGTAATGAGTTACCTATTGAGAGTCTGGTAATGGACGGAGTACCAGAAGTATAAGCTATGAAAGCTCCTCCTATCAAGTCTTCAATGGGCAGTGGATAGACAGTCCTCACCCAATCAGGAAGTGGAAATCCTTCTTGTTCCTGAAATTAAAGCACTGAATTATTAGAAGAAAATGATAAAAGAGTTAAGTAAACCAAACCTTAAACTACTTTGAAATAAAATGAAATGAAAATCCGTTTATTTAAATAAAAATTACTAATACAATAAAGAATACATATAAAAAAATTACTTGAAAAATTCCCTACATGGGCTACATCCTGTGGGTGGGGAATGAGCTCTATATCATCTAATAAATTTGTAATTAAATTATAATGATTTGAAAAGGATATTCAGTTTATAAGTATCTATTATTAAAAACAAGTAGTATTATTAAAAACAATAATACTATTTATATAATAAAAAAACATTGTTAAGTGTCAACATTAAACATATGTTTATAAGTTAGAGGAATCTCATGTTTGATTGTGAAAAAAATCCATCTCACAGAGATTTGGATACGCAAACATACACTACTCACACTCTCTACACATTCGCATTCACTCCTATACACACACACACACATCCAAGCCCTACATACGTACGTACACTCTACTCACTCACACTTTACGACAAGAGAAAAAAAGAAAAAAAGGGTACATACATTAATCAGCAGCCACGCAACAGGGCGATCTATTATCTGTACTGTGAATAAAAAAATGAATTAACATGATCTCTTCCCAGTTCTAACAACCAATGATTAATACATTTTTTATACGTATTATAACTGCAAGGGTGTGAATTTTGTATATGCGGAGTTAGTTTGGAATAAACAGTGTTGACAATGTAATGTGAGGGAGGTTGACGTAATAGTTTTGAACAATCTAGGTGGGTGGAAACCAATATTTAACGCGGCTCTCGTTGGGTACGGATGTGTTATTTCGTTAAATAAGTTTTCTTTATTTTTAAAAATGTATGAAATAATTGTTCTTAGATAAAGTTGAGAGATATTGAGCACTTTAAATTCTTCAAATAGTAAGTCTGTGGGGAAACGTAAGTTTTTCTGCAAACCAGCTTTAATTATTGACTTCTGAGTAATTTCTAATGGAGAGAGAATGCTTCGGTAACACCCGCCCCATGCCAGATTACCGTATTGCAACAACGATTGAATGTAAGCATAATAAACCTTTTTTTTCAAATCAGGTGAAAGTACTTTACTAAGTTAAGAAAAAGTATAAATAAATGTTCGAAGTCTGCCATTTAAGTATGGTACATGAATATTCCATTTCAAGCGGTTGTCAAAAACGACCCCTAAATACTTATATTCAAATACAATCTGAACGCATTCACACACCACACACCCCTGCTGACCACCACATGAATGCAAGCGCAGTTCCACATTGCCCGGATCACAGTCGGCTCTAATAGAAATTGGCATACATTTTGTTTTTGATAAATTAACAGAAAACCGACTTTGATCAAACAAACGCTTGACAGTGAGTAAGCCCGCCAGACGGACAGCCTCCTCCCAGCCACTGTCTTCAAAAAGCAAAGCCGTATCATCTGCGTAAAGAAATATTTGCCCCCCGTCTAAATTTAGTTGACCCAGGTTATTCAGAAATATCAAAAAAAGTAGAGGGTCCAGCGTACTACCCTGCAAAACTCCATAGTAGAGGGTCCAGCGTACTACCCTGCAAAACTCTATAGTAGAGGGTCCAGCATACTACCCTGCAAAACTCCATAGTAGAGGGTCCAGCGTACTACCCTGCAAAACTCTATAGTAGAGGGTCCAGCATACTACCCTGCAAAACTCCATAGTAGAGGGTCCAGCGTACTACCCTGCAAAACTCTATAGTAGAGGGTCCAGCATACTACCCTGCAAAACTCCATAGTAGAGGGTCCAGCGTACTACCCTGCAAAACTCTATAGTAGAGGGGATACCCCTGCAAACTCAGGGGGGTCCAGCGTACTACCCTGCAAAACTCCATAGTAGAGGGTCCAGCGTACTACCCTGCAAAACTCACTCCATAGTAGAGGGTCCAGCGTACTACCCTGCAAAACTCCATAGTAGAGGGTCCAGCGTACTACCCTGCAAAACTCCATAGTAGAGGGCCCAGCGTACTACCCTGCAAAACTCCATAGTAGAGGGCCCAGCGTACTACCCTGCAAAACTCCATAGTAGAGGGTCCAGCGTACTACCCTGCAAAACTCCATAGTAGAGGGCCCAGCGTACTACCCTGCAAAACTCCATAGTAGAGGGCCCAGCGTACTACCCTGCAAAACTCCATAGTAGAGGGTCCAGCGTACTACCCTGCAAAACTCCATAGTAGAGGGTCCAGCGTACTACCCTGCAAAACTCCATAGTAGAGGGCCCAGCGTACTACCCTGCAAAACTCCATAGTCAATTTTCTTCCTAGTACTATCTTGTCCGTTAATTGGTAACGATCACTAAGGTAACTGTTAAACCAATCAAATTTGGTAACGATCGCTAAGGTAACTGTTAAACCAATCAAATTTGGTAACGATCGCTAAGGTAACTGTTAAACCAATCAAATTCTGTTCCCCTTACCCCAATATGATCAAGTTTCTTTATTAACAAACTTCTATCAACAGTGTCAAAAGCTTTAGCTAGATCAATAAACAATAAAATAGGTTTTTTATTACGTTCAATTGCATCATGAATACTTTTTGTCAACAAAAATAAATCATCATTTAAATTTTTATATTTCCTGAAACCAAACTGAGTTTTAAAAAGAATGTTATATTTGATTAAATAATTTTCAAGTTGTATTCTAATACTTTTTTCTAATAATTTGGACATGACGCTAGCCAATGTGATAGGCCTAAAGCTTACACATCGATCGATCTTTTGGGCCCCACTTGTATATTGGAATAACTTTCCCTACTTTAAAAGATTTTGGGAAAACACCATTTTTAATACTGTTGTTAATAATATGAAGAAGAGGAACTTTGAGAAATTGAAAACAGGTTTTTAAAAACAGAGCCGGAATATTATCAATACCAGGAGCTGATCCACCCTTAAGGCTATTTACAATTAGAGTTTATTCATTTTCAGTGACTGGCTGTAGTTGGAAGTTGGCATCCACCCGATATTCATCATCATTCAGGACAAGCTCAGATACAGGAGGGACCGTGCCGGTCAGATACAGGAGGGACTGTGCCGGCCAGATACAGAAGGGACCGTGCCGGCCAGATACAGGAGGGACCGTGCCGGCCAGATTGGCTCCTACATCCACATAGTATTCATTGAGACTATTTGCTACTTGTTTGATGTCCTTAACTTGTATATCATCCTTGCCCCTTAAAAACTGATCAAATGGAAACTTATCTTTATTTTTCTTTATACCCATAACTTCAGCAATGTTATTCCACAGAAAACGTTTGTTGTTTTTTGACTGATTAATTTTAGTACGATAGTACATTTCTCTGGCTGATCTGATAGTTTAACTTAAAATATTTCGGTAATTTTTATAACGTGTCTTTAAAACATTATTAAATGGTTGTTTTTTAAGTCGTCTACCCAATTTGTCTCTAGTTCGAATCGACCGAACCAATCCAGCTGTCATCCAGGGCTTGATTCGGTAGTTATTGGCTTTATAGCTGGCTAATTTGTCTTAAATAATGTTGAACGCCTGAACTTACCATACAATCATTCCAGAAGTCCAGTACACTTGTGTTTAAAAAAATAAAGAACTTTCCAGTTGAAACTTCTTTGTTTTGAGTTTATATGACAAATGCCAACGCTTCTTATATTGGAGGATAATTAAAAGACACAGCACTTCAAATAAATCTCGCCTGTCAAGTGATGTTTTATAAAAGTCCTATGAGTAAAATATTAATAATAGTTATTGTTTAGTTGACAGAAGGTAGCCCAACACCTAGCGCCTTCAAGAGGGCTTGCTTACTCATCTTGTGCCTCGCCTACAGGGGTAATCCTACGTCTTGTTGCAGTTACTTCTTATTAAAATTTATTTATATATTCCTTTAAATTTTTTAATAATTTAATAAATTATTTAGTTTTAAATAAATTTAAATTACAAACACGTATTTTAAGGCTTAAAGGTATTGTGTTTCTGCCAATGTACGTTTATGGGTGGGCGGGTGGGTCACTGTCAATGTACGTGTATGGGTGGGCGGGTGGGTCACTGTCAATGTATGTGTATGGGTGGGCGGGTGGGTCACTGCTAATGTACGTGTAAGGGTGGGCGGGTTGGTCACTGTCAATGTACGTGTATGGGTGCAAATAAGAATGGCAGTATGACCTGTAAATACGGAAAACAACATTTTTATCTAAGGCATAACTTAGCTGAATTTTAATGAGATCTGAGTGTTTAATCAGTTATAGGTAGGCCGCTTAGAAAACGACCCCCTGAACGCACTGGTACGAGTGAGATTCACTGAGTGGTGGAAGTGAGGTTCAGTGCTACTCTTCCCCCAATGTGTAATTTCATTTAAAAATTATCATGGTAACCAGGACAGCGGAAGATCGCGTGTCTGGTTACCATTACGTCATTAGCAGCAAAGACGATTGGTTAACACCAACGAATCAAGATTGGAGCGATTAAATTAAATCATAACTTATCATTCAAATAACAAGTAATAATATAAATAACACAATAAATAATTATGTAAAAAATAAATAGCAATTAATCAACTTTACAAGTCATTGCAGTTTTTTTTTCAACTAAACACTGTTGTGGAAATTGAACACTTCAAGTTAATCACGATCGTGAATTAAGGCAGTGAATTGAGTTCAGTGGTGGAACGATTTCTCTTTGCTGCTGGAACCCCTAACTGCGCTAAATATAACACGCAAGCCACTTACTGTCCGGCCTAGTTATAGTTACAGTGCTCATGTATACATATAATAGGTAATGAGACTGGCGTAAGTACATGGGGTGTGAAGCCGTGTTCTTGGATAATGTATACAGACAATAATTATACTCGTACGTAAAACGATGTACATAAAAAAATACATTTCAGCAATATTCTAACCAAATGTTCGTTTTGTTAAAATTAAAAAAGAAAATTCTTACCTCACAGAATAAGATATCCCAAATGCTGAACATGGCAGATATTCCTGAGACGTTAAACCCCAGATGTTCGCTCAAGTAGCTGTTGATTGACGAAATGTTGTCCGCATGATCATGGCCGAACTGTTGCAAAGAGACTGCAGACTCTTCAGCCCATCTGGGACAAATGTGTCGCGCCAACTAATAACAGAGATTTAATTGTTATTCAAACCCTGATAAGGTCATACTTATTCTACCTGGAGACACCAGAGTACATTATCCTACTGGATGAACAAGTATTTGTCAAAAATATGTTGATATATAATTTTTGGTCGTAGTGAAATCAACTTTTACTTGATCGTGTATTAAAATATTAATAATGTATTTCTTTAATAAGTTACATTCGTTAAATATCCACGAGCTGGTTAAAAGAAGCATAAAAAATAAATAAAACGTAAAAATTATAAAAGCAACAAAGTTGTATTAAGTAAGCTTATCTAAATCGCAGTGCAAATAATATAATATTACAAACAACAAAAGGAATCAACAAGATTTAAAGAATCATGTCTTATCAGTATGTAGACATTTCTATTATCACCAAAAAGCTACGAGCTATCTTGTAGTTACACAATTATCTATACTGTAGGTTGTATTTGGACTAAACTGTCGAATTTTATTATTCTCAAGTGGTATTTTCTTATCATTGTGCAGATTTGAATTATAAGCCTCTAAAGATATGAATATAATCCCTGTTATAAAGTTATAAAAGAGACATTTTATTACATCTCTATTATATTTGCTTGCTTCCCACAAATTTAACTGTCACATGTTCTAATTGTTTAAATGCAACTTTATAGAACAGAGTTGCTTTATGTTCAGAACGTTTAGAAGTTTGTCTAAAAACTATATACTGTAATTGTGCTTGTCCACCTAGATACAATAAAACTAGATTACTTACTTTGATACCCACCAGCCCCCAATCTCACCCCAGATTTCTCAATAGTCTAGTTTATTTCGATTGGATATTGTAGATAATGCAAATTGGTTAAATAAAGTCCTTATTATATTTGATGCAACGTTAATTCCAGATGTAAGGCACGAATAACGGTGTCACACAAATTACTACAGGTCAGCTGAAAATATTTTGTAAGTATAGGAAAACTGTTGTTTACTGCTCTCAGTTATGATCGTCAAAACAAGTACAAAACCTATTGAAAACACACCTATTGTATTTAATGACATTGAGAGAAACTGCTACCTCTTCGGGTTGCACACACGTCTTTCACAGGAACCACGTTAAGTCTAACTCTCACTTAGGACAGCAATAGGTATGAATTACCAGCAAAATTTGTTTAATAAGTCTTTATTTCTGTTGGTGCAGAAATTATGTGCACCCGAGTTTGAAGGTTGTTTACTAAGATACTAAGATGCCTATGAACAATCAAATCACACCATTACTTTCCTCGTTTAATTGTACGTTATGACATATTAACTTTCAAATTTTACTATAAGTTGTAAAATTTTTTTCAAGTTTGAATAATTTTGATCCTAGATGGAAAAAAAAGTACCGGAGTTTTAACTGGTTTTCACTGTTGTTCAACTTTGAACTCTTATTACTCAAAAACACGTTAATGTATCATATTTATATTTTAATACATGGTTGACATGAGTGTTTTCTATAAGTTTTGTAGTTTTCACAATTTTAACTAATCAAGGGTTCTTCTCAATTTAATGAAACTAATTTTTTTTTTTTTTATTCCATGGGTCGTCAAATTAATTACTTGGTCATCTTTATGAAATGTATAGCTGAGATACATTACTTTTATATGCTTAGTAAATGTAGTTATTTAAAATCGATCAATTTAAAGTGATTTTGATAACCACGTACCAAGTCTATAAGACAATTTTTATTGCATTTTTTCCTATAGAAAATGTTTAGCCCTATTGAACAGATAACAATGTTATATAAAAGGTATTTGTTATCAATGATAAGTGTATTTCGTATCTAAATTCGTATTTCAGATGGTAGTAATATGCTCTTATCAATGAAGGTTCCTGCACCACTGACTTTTCTATGCCAAAACGTATATGGAGGTCAGAGATTTATCAAACGTCTACGGCTGTCTGATGCTTTGTGCCAGTAGCCAAGCTACCTTGAAGTCGTTTTGAATCCTTTCGAGGCGGATTTACGGTTCTTGAAGTACATGGGATGAGACAGTCCACAAACAACTGCAAGTGGATGTGACTACGTTATATGAATCGAATATCAGCATGTAATCTGAAGCTACTAGTTACTTGAAAATAATGTGATTTGATTAGTTACTTAATCTTCTCCAAGCATACCAAATAGATCAATCACAAATCCGTATTGATATTAAATACATTATATCATAAGAAATAAAAACATTTCAGTAAAAATAATTACTAGGCGATAATTAAATTTTCTTATACAGAGTGGTTATAAAGCTCCTTCCCCCCACGTTATTTTCTAAAATTTGCATTTTTTTTAAGATATTCCACTCATTATATACTTAGATGCTCTAACTGTTTATTGGACTATTGGGAGTAACCTGAGGTCCAAGATATCGGAGTCAAGTTCCGGTTTCTTTATGGGAAGATATTCATGCGACATGTCTTTTGACATTACCTTTTCTCCCTTAAAACAATGGTATATTTAAAATTCAAAAGGGTTGTACTGTTTCCAAGATATCAGTAGGTGAAATATGCCAAGAGGTCAGTAGGCCCTAATATTTTATGCTAACATAAAAACGTGTTGGATAATTGCTATAATCAAGAACATCGAGTGTTTTTACTTTGTAAGAGTTAAATTTATCAATAATAACTTCTTAAATAAAACTAAATCTAGGGTAGTTATGTAAATAACAGGAAACCCCCATCATAAAGCTTAATATTGTACCCATAATAAGTACAATCATCATAAACTTAAACTAAACTTCAAACAAAAAAGTTATTATCCTGTTTTACTTTATATGCACAGCTGTTATCAGTAGAATGACAGTGTTAAACAAAATATTGGAAACGTTACAACTCTTTCAATTTTAAATACACATTGTTTTCTACGTGAAAAGACAATGTTAACAGGCGTCGCATGACTATGTTCCCGTAAAGAATTCGGAACTTGACTCCTGTATCTTGGACCTCAGGTTACTCACAATATTCCACAACAGTTAAACAGTTAGAGCATCTACATATATAATGAGTGGAATAACTTTAAATAAAATTATATGTAAATTGTAGAATAAAGTAAGGGGGATGAAATTTATAACCACTCCGTATAGTACACTATTAATATTTTAATCAGAAAAACACACCAAACAATTTTTTCTTTACTTTTTTACTTTATTAAAAAAAACTGTTTGTAAACATTATAATACCATCAACATGAGTTGAATCAATAATAAACAACCTATATGTCTTGATAATAAACAACCTATATGTCTTGATAATAAACAACCTATATGTCTTGATAATAAACAACCTATATGTCTTGATAATAAACAACCTGTATGTCTTGATAATAAACAACCTGTATGTCTTGATAATAAACAACCTGTATGTCTTGATAATAAACAACCTGTATGTCTTGATAATAAACAACCTGTATGTCTTGATAATAAACAACCTGTATGTCTTGATAATAAACAACCTGTATGTCTTGATAATAAACAGCCTATATGTCTTAATAATAAACAACCTATATGTCTTGATAATAAACAACCTATATGTCTTGATAATAAACAACATATATGTCTTGATAATAAACAACATATATGTCTTGATAATAAACAACCTATATGTCTTGATAATAAACAACCTATATGTCTTGATAATAAACAACCTATATGTCTTGATAATAAACAACCTATATGTCTTGATAATAAACAACCTATATGTCTTGATAATAAACAACCTATATGTCTTGATAATAAACAACCAATATGTCTTGATAATAAACAACCTATATGTCTTGATAATAAACAACCTATATGTCTTGATAATTCTAAATAACTCACCGAAGATTTATCGGGAGAGTTCGAGTACAGCGGGATGGGCTGCCAGAGTAATTCACTGTTCCACACTTGGTAGCCTGTGGGAGGGTACAGTCCCGCCAAAAACAGCTCTCCGCTCATCATGGTTCTGTCCAAGACTGTACTTGACGCAAGGATGTCTGAACTTCGGTACTCTGTGCTCAAGAATCCATTGTATAGAGAACGAATCTTCCCTCCCAGCTTGTACGCTTGAATGTGACCATTCTAGAGAATAAAATAATTCATTACGACTCAACACGTACATCCGACATTTGTTGCCCCCCCCCCCCCACAACATACTTACGGACTAAAATATGATAATTGATCATTCTTTTAATTTTGAATTTGGTTAATTAAATTTGTAATCCTAAATCTTTTTTAGATAAAAAGGACTTTTTAAAAACAAACACACATAAAACATACTAGAAGACGAAAACTTACATAGTAATGTTAAGTGAAACGTCCTTACAATTCGGAATTTTAGGGCAACACCAATTAATTGTAAGACATCTAGAGATCCTAAGTTGATGTAAAGTTACTTGCTTCTTATAGAGGCATGAACCATCATCATGAAACAATCTAGATTACTAGTAAATTATAGTTATCAATTATTGATGAAAAATATAAATCATTTATATAAGTTACGTAATTTAACACAGTTAACTTATCGCTGGCTGCATAGATTTTCTGTACATTAAATTTATGTAAACAATAAATGGTACATTTTAATAAACCTTGATGCTGTATTGGAGCAACAGTAAAACATATAAACAATTCATTATTTTCAATTTCAATCTTACCTTTACACTGATTATATAACTCCCTCGTCAAAGCTAAATCTGAAGACCACAATTTAGGATCTGCCAGATTGTTTGTTATGTATAACGTGCTCATTATGGATAAAGACAAACAAATTAAATGAAGGTATTAAATACATCTATAATGGTCCATCAAACTAATGTCACAATATTTATTTATTATATGTATTTATTTATTATACATATTATATATGTGTAATAAATAAATACACGTATTCCCAAAAACACATTACATTAATTGTATAAACACATAACCTATAAATATTATATCAACAATAAATAATATTATACATTATAATTACATTTCTATAACACTGCAAGTACTTTAACTAACTAAAAATACCTACTTAATAAATATCTCAATTAAATATCTTGCATTATTCTACAAAAATAAGTAACTTAAATGCCAAGCTGACTTATACAATACATTAAATTCTACATAACACACATATACATTCACTCATACTCACACGCGAGCACTCAATCTCGCACATACAAGCATATATAGCTTATTTACTGTCGTATATTAGACTTAAATCATCGTCCGATTTTTTCCTAACTTGATTCTTTCGTTGACGGTTATTGTAGGCTATAAGCTTACTGAAAGCTTCATATAATCTTAAATGTGTGACTGAACTCACACTAAGCTAGATTATCCCCATTTCTCACGTGTTGCATTTTGGGCCTCATAGTTGTTTTGGACAATTGAGGGTTCAACTGGCCGGTGGGAGGATCGGTGAGTTGTAAGGATGAATGTAAGTCACAGGGAAAAAACAAATATCGTATTCTAAAGAGTCTGCAGAGGCTGTCGGCCATGTTGGTTTTAATCCCACAAAAACAATGTTATTTTCTAACCGGACATACGACCGCGCGTATCAAAACTAAACAGTTATTTTTAAACGCATTTTTCCAAACAAATTGCATTTGATCAAGAATGAAATTGCGCGTTGGAATTGATTTTTAAATTCGTGATTCGTTTTTTAGATAAATATATAACAAGTATTTAGTTTGACGTTTTTATTTTCATCTATTTTTCAAAACTAGACGTATGTATTCAAAATATCAAAAGCAAACACAATGCGCAATATGATAACGTTAAAAATGACACCTTATTCAAAACATTTTGTCAATAAATAACGGAAAAATATAGATTCGTAAATAACATTGTTCATATGGGATTAAAACCAACATGGCCGACAGCCACTATTATGTATTACACTGTAATCTCTGTATATGTAATTAATACCACTGTACATGTATGGGTGGGTGGGTGGGTCAATACCACTGTACGTGTATGGCTGGGAGGGTGGGTTAGGTTAGGTTAGTAACACTTTATGGGTAGTTACATTGAAATGCCAACTTGCCTTAATAATAAATATAGGAAAACTCTTTGGGGAGGAACTGCAGGATTTGATATATTAATAAATACAGATATTTTATTATTGTCATTTATACAATACAAGAAAGAACTTATCTAAATATCCTGATTATAAACGAATTTTCATTGCAAAAAATAGTTTTGGCATTGTGCTCTGAAATTTTACAAAAAGTTGTTAGCATTTTTAAAATAATGCCTTTGAAATTCGGTAATAGAATTTAAACATATAGTGTCGAGATATTAAATTATTTATGAATATATACAATAAACGATACATAAGTAATAATATTGCTTATTTTATTTACTAATTATGATAGTACACATGTTTATGATACTATAACTTTATAAAATAACTTTATATGTGACAGCATTTTTCTGTCATTCATGGTTTCACGTATTATTTGAATACGTCCCAAAAACTCGAGAATGTGCAAAATCATCGCACAGCAAAACCCATTAACTGTAACTACGTCTGTTAATTATTTAAGTTTCACGTGATACAAAATACAAATCATTTAACAAATGTACTTGTATCACGCCTATTCGGACTTGATTTGGTTGCTATTGTGTATTTTACCTGGCTACAAATTAAATTTGCAGCTATACAAATATTTAATATATGTATATTAATTCAAAAATTAAATAAATTAAATAATATAGTTTTATATGAAATAATTTCATAGATATTTACAACGTTGTACTTACTGAGGTAAGCTCTCCTAGACCGTAGTTCCAATGAGTGGTATCGTTCGGTAAAGAGGTAAGAGACCTCCTGTTTCCATGTCTAGATACCTGTACAAAAAATAGTTTCAGGTTCAGGACTTACTCCTTGGTGACCATGGACTTAATGTCAATAGCTATTGTATGTTTATAAACCATGAGGGAACTATCTTGATCAGAAATTGAAACAAAAAAGCTTTTCTGGTGTTTTTTTGTGTTGATATTCCGAACATATCTGATAACATAATGCTACTAGGATATTCTGAGTGAGGACCTTTTTTTATTATATCAAAAACTTATATGATGGCTCCCTCAATATACAAGTATTTTCTTTCTGCCGTATAACATATAATCCAGTATTAGATGATATAATTTAAATAAAAATGAAATATTAATAAATAAAATAAGTAATCTCGACTCTGTTGATGTCTAATACAGATGTAAATGGAATATAACTAGAAACTAGTACTTATTGATAAATTATGTTTGCTTATATTGATGGGAGAGCCTGTCAGACATTGAATTTACATAAATCTGTTATTGTAAACTCAAATCCAAAATAACGTTTAAGTATATGTGTTATCGTAGATTGGAATGAACGCCCGTCCATAATAATGTTTACGTAGATCTGTTATCGTAGATCGGAATGAACGCCCATCCATAAAAATGTTTACGTAGATCTGTTATCGTAGATCGGAATGAACGCCCATCAATAATAATGTTTACGTAGATCTGTTATCTTAGATCGGAATGAACGCCCATCCATAATAATGTTTACATAGATATGTTATCGTAGATCGGAATGAACGCCCATCCATAATAATGTTTACGTAGAACTGTTATCGTAGATCGGAATGAACGCCAATGCATAATAATGTTTACGTAGATTTGTTATCGTAGATCGGAATGAACACCCATCCATAATAATGTTTACGTAGATCTGTTATTATAGATCGGAATGAACGCCAATGCATAATAATGTTTACGTAGATCTACTATCGTAGATCGGAATGAACACTACTCCATAATAATGTTTACGTAGATCTGTTATAGTAAATCGGAATGAACACCCATCCATAATAATGTTTACGTAGATCTGTTATTGTAGATCGGAATGAACGCCCATCCATAATAATGTTTACGTAGATCTACTATCGTAGATCGGAATGAACGCTACTCCATAATAATGTTTACGTAGATCTACTATCGTAGATCGGAATGAACACCCATCCATAATAATGTTTACGTAGATCTGTTATCGTAGATCGGAACGAACGCCCATCCATAATTATGCTTACGTAGAAATGTTATCGTAGAACGGAATGAACGCCCATCCATAATATTGTTTACGTAGATATGTAGATCGGAATGAACGCCAATGTATGATTATGTTTACGTAGATCTACTATCGTAGATCGGAATGAACACTACTCCATAATTATGTTTACGCAGATCTGTTATCGTAGATTGGAATGAACGCCAATCAATAATTATGTTTACATAGATCGAGATGGACACCAGTCTTAGTTTTGTTTAGTAGGTATGTTGGTTTTTTAATTAGTATAATACGTGTTGCTACATATACAATAGAAGTAAACGTCACACAACACAAATTTATTACAATATAAGCACAAAATGCACAAATATATTACAATACAAGTACAAAATGCACAAATATATTACAATACAAGTACAAAATGCACAAATATTATGGTGATCGATTTCGGTGAACTACGCTCACCGAAAAGAGAATTCTTTTGTGAATCCCTCTGGTCTGATGAAGGTGAGCGAGGTTCACCGAAATCGATCACCATAATATTTGTGCATTTTGTACTTGTATTGTAATATATTTGTGCATTTTGTGCTTATATTGTAATAAATTTGTGATGTGTGACGTTTACTTGTACTATGTAGATATATTTACATGGATTGATACGAAGTCAAATAATTATGTTTAGGCAGATCAGGCTGACAAGAAAAACTTGTAGTATGTTAATAAAGTTGCCTTGTTTTCTATACATTGAAATGTCGATCTCCAAAGCGGAAACCGTTAGTAGTAAAATCATATTTGGGCAAGTACATAAACGATCCTAGTTCGTGAAAGGTGCTGTTTGCTCTAGCATCTATTTGTTTGTAAATGATTGCGCATATACAGATCCAAATCGTGTGGAAATCTTATCTGACTACTGCTTTACTTAACAAAAATTATGATTTTGCTACAGATGTTAAATAATTAATGGCAATAAAGTTTAACATGTGACTCACCACGACAAGAAATTTGAGGGTCTGTGAGACCCTGGAGCCTGTAGAGTTGGTTGGTCTGCTATCTCCTAGGTTCATGGAGTAGAGCACAGCAAAGACGATCACAGCGATAGACAACAACAGGGCCAGTAAGACGAGGCAGAGGTTACAGGTATGTCTGGAAGTGTTAAGCATTTTAACACTGTCACCAAACAACACTGGTGGCGGCGAGATACTGAGGTTAGTCTACTTAAGCCCTCTTGAGATGACGGTGTAAAGGTCTTATATCTATGTCATTCACCAGAACTTGATAAGCCTATTTATGGATACTATATCGTTGTTGGTCAAAATTTCTATGGTTCCAAGCATAATTCTTCAATTAATTTTGAGAAGATTATGGAAGAGAAATACTTTGGATACTTAGAAACTTAGTTCGACAAGTAATGAACAAGGTAACTCTAATATTGTGAGATATACTGTGAAATCTTCAAAAATTCGCCCAACCACAAAACGCAAAATGTTAAATGCTTTATGACTGATTACTGAATGTTTCTAACCTGTAAATAGTTTATGATATATATATATATATATATATATATATATCATAAACTATTTATTATTATTATACATTTTTTTATTATTATATTTATTATTATTATACATTGTAATAAATGTATAATAATAATAAAACCTTAATAACTTGGATAATATCAAATTAATACATACAAAAGTACATCCAAAGAGGGCATTCACTCAACTACCTCGTATAACACCCACAACAGTCGACGGGGTAAGTCTAGCCAATCAACTTGCTCTCGCAGTAGTGTGCTAGGAACTCTCCCACACTGTAAAATGCATGGAACAGCAGAATGCTCCTCAAGAGGGCATTCACTCAACTACCTATAGTACTCGTGTAACACCCACAACAGTCAACGGGGTAAGTCTAGCCAATCAACTTGCTCTCGCAGTAGTGTGCTAGGAACTCTCCCACACTGTAAAATGCATGGAACAGCAGAATGCTCCTCAAGAGGGCATTCACTCAACTACCTATAGTACTCGTATAACTCCCACAACAATCAACGGGATAAGTCTAGCCAATTAACTTGGTCTCGCAGTAGTGTGCTAGGAACTCTCCCACACTGTAAAATGCATGGAACAGCAGAATGCTCCTCAAGAGGGCCTTAAAAAGTTTTGAAACTGGAACAATTTTCATTTCGTTAGACTAGTTGTTAATAAGTTTGACACTTACTTGCGTGTGTCAATCCGCGGTGATAGACTGCCGTTCTAAATTTCCCATAACGGTATCCATTTCTGCCGCTGGTAATATTTATGTAAGTCACTGCCCATTATCGTGTTGCATTTAGATATATAATATAGAATTGTTTTTAGAATATACAAGCAAGGTACGCTACACCTTGAGTGGTTTGCTCATCGGTTTGCACGATTCTCTACTCTTTAAATTTTTTTAAAAATCGGCCTGTCCTCTTTTATATTCTGAACAGATTGATTTAAGTAAATGGTTAATTCGGATATTAACGGTATAGTAACACTACGTTTTTATTTGCATGAATTCTAGTTTATTTTATATAAAGTATGGTATTGTATGGATATTAATAATCAAGAAAATGTTTAGTAATGTGTAATATAAATTATTTATTTATTTATTAAATAAAATATTTAAACGTAAAGGTTTTCTGTTTTTACTGACTTTGTGAAAGAAGGTCTGAAAACTGCATCAGCATATTGGTTAACCACACTAAAAAAAAGCAAAATGATGCCAAAATCAAGTTATGAATATGAGGAATTGTATGGATATTAATAAACAAGAAAATGTTTAGTAATGTGTAATATAATATGTTTATTTATTTTTAAAATAAAATATTAAAACGTCGATGTTTTCTGTTTTACCTGTGAAGAAGGTCTAAAAACTGCATCTGCATATTGGTTTGGCACATTTAAAAAAGCAAAATGACGTCAAAACTAGGCTACGAAACTTCCAAAACTTGAATGAGAATGATAGAAGTGACAATAAATAATAGACAGTCATTTTGACTCGATAAGTCTAAAATTCAAATTATAGCTGTTTATCAATAGAATTAACTTAAGTTTCTGTTTCTTTTTTCAAACAAAAAGGCCTAATCTTTTCTTACTTGAAAGCAGTTAGTTTGCTGATTAGCAAAATATAAAATCACACAAACAGCAATACGAGATAATATTGATGATAAGTTCCCAGCACAGAACCATAGTCTAAGAGGAATGATGGTCAGAGTATAGTCGAAAAGGATATCAGCCTCTTGAGCCTACTGAAAAAAAGGCGAATCTCAAATTAGGAATTGATGAAGAAATGTTCTGTCCATAATCCGTAATACTAAAGGCATAATTACTTTAGAGGTTAAGTGAGAGAGGGCCTAATAGCCCTAAATGTTATCTTGGACAGTACAAAATGTTCATTTCACTTCACAACTAATATGTAAACCAATAGTATAAAAGTAACTTCTATAGAATATCGTGGCTGTTATTTGACGTATCGTTACTTAATAAACTAGACTCACGCTTGACTCACTCCGTGCTGTTAGAGGGTAGAAGCGATTCATATATTCGCATGCCCTGTTTTATGTTGATACATTAGCAATGAATACTGATTAAATAAGGAGGTCAATCGTATAGAAAATTTCAGCCGTTTTGATGCAAGTTGGAAGATAAATCGCTGTGCGGTGGTACTCAACACTAGCGCCTCGCAGTGTTTGACTGCTCAAGCTGCTTGAGACGTTGATTTTTTTATAATGCGTTAGCATAGAGAAAGTACTGTGATAGTCCAAAAACTTCTTTTACAAGTTTGTCAAAAATCAATTTTAGAGTCCTATGAACCCATGGACAGACACAAAACGTTTTGATGTCTATCCGTATGTGTGTCTGTCTATGTGTATGTGCAGTTCGCTGGAGACCAAACTGATGGATCAATTTTTATGAAATTTGGTATATATGTGTATTTAGCCAATATCTCCAGACAATGTTTTTGAGTTGTAGCTAAAAAAACATATATGGGAATCAAACTGGTAATTTTCAAAGCGTTTATTTTTTAGTTTTTAATATGGGGGAAAATTTGTGCCAATTCTTAGGAACCAATTATGTAATATGTATTCATTATGGTAGTCAAAATGTGTGACAGCAATAATTATTAGTGTGATGTAATTAATAATTCAATCAAATTGATAATGATAATTGCGGTATAAGATGTTGTCAAAAATAACTTTTAATAATAACTGTGACAGTACCAACACAATTAGTTCCTTTCCGACAACGGATTAGAAACAGATCTTTATGAATTGGATCTCAATTAATTTTTACCAACAAGATAAGTAAGTGGCATTACGATCTCGTGGCTGAAACCTGAGCCGGAAAAATCATGGGAATAATTCCCCTCCCTAGGAGGGTGAATACGCGAAGTGAGGGGGAGGGGTGTAAGCCTATTGTAACAGCGATTTCGTAATGTAAATGTACTTCACTAAAGTACTTGTAATAGGTTACACAGACAGGTTGACTGGAGGATAGTAATGGCGGTCGTACAACTCAAAGATAACAATAATTCATGCAACAAGTAGGTAAGAAATTCGCAACGTTTCAATTACCACACATTCCATGGTTTTCAATGTCTTCTGATGATTAGAAAATGTATAACTCAGAAACTTATCATTATCATAAATTGAGGAACTAAACATGTGTAGTTTTTCTTATTTAAACCTATAATATAAAAAGGTCTGCAGTCATTTCACAAATTCAACAAATTTGTCTATCATGAAATAATGTTTAGAAAGAGGATTTTATTTAATTTATTTTGTTTGATACTTCTTGTTTTCTGCACAGATTCTATTTTAGATGAGGCAAATATACGAAAAGGTTAATAATAATTTCTAGTTTATCTTATCTTACTACTATATAAAAATCTAATGGTGTATGTGTGCATGTTACTTAATCACGCAAAAACTACTGAACCCATTCATTTGAAATTTTGCATGAACGTTCTTAGGGTCTCTGGTTAACACATAGGCCTATCTTTATTTTGAAACTCCATCAGGGCACCTCTCCAGGGGTTCTAAGAAGTATCATTGCAACCCCTATGGCAATACCGATTTGAGAATTATTTATAATATTTTCATTAATCAGCTGTTGGAATAAACAAACAGCTTACAAAGTTCTGAAGTAAATACCGGACCAAACACAACCACAGTAAGTAGAAAAGATGGTAGGTGTCACGTCGAGGCTGCGCAGTAGACTGTGACGTCACATGGGGGAAATCACCTGGTTTGTCTATATATATAAAATCCAATGTATGTTTGTTTGTCTGTCTATCTTTTATGCGCTACCAAACCATCCAGCCGATCGCCATGAAACTTGGGGAAGTTGTTCTATATACCCCAGGGAAGGTTTCTGTCCTATTCCCGTTTCTTTAATCCCTCAGGGCTCCATCCTTTGGACT
>JAQJVL010000094.1:1357668-1405168 GCA_035578905.1 Stictocephala bisonia | reverse complement strand
CACACACACACACACACACACACACACACACACACACACACACACACACACACACACACACACACACACACACACACACACACACACACACACACACACACACACACACACACAAAGTTACATAGTCTACCAACTAATATCTTGAGTTAGGAATACAAATAATACTTTTGAATTAATAATGACCTTTCGTTTGGCCGATAAAGTGACGGCTGCGTTACAAACTACTCTGAAGACCTGAATATTAACTTAAATTTCAGTTATGAATCGACATAAAGCGTAATTCCCGATATCCATTTGCCGCTCGTAAAAACCTCGGACAAATAGGAGATTTCTCAAAAATCCGCCCGGACGTTTTCACATGACGCAAAAAGAGGACATGTCCGGGGAAAAGAAGACGTACGTGTAAGTGTAAGCAGCCTATGTAAGCATGCGATGATATGAAGTTCAGATGATACATCAGGACGAACGAAAAGATACATTTTAGGTACTGCTTCATAATAAGAAGTTAATACCATAACAGCCCATTTTTCCTCTTGCTAAGATGTTTTTGTTGTTAATCCTTATCATTTGTATATAAAAGTGGAATAGAGTCAGAACTCCTAAGCTACGCATTTACAATTTGCATCTTATTTAAGCAACTTTTAAACTGCATCTTAAACGTGTTTTATAAAACTTTTTTATAAACATTAAACCTTTGTTAGTTAATAAAGTTGATACAATTTGCTGTTTTTGAAGATGTTCTTTTAAATAAAACATATTTTATGTTTCTCTAGTTACCAAAATATATTAAACAGTAAAGACGAAATGGTTACTACTAACTCATTTTCTTTAATACATAATGCAAAGAAAGAAATATGAAAGAGATTTTCTGTACTCCCTTCGTTGGCAGATACGAAAATATACAAATTTTGTGATTTATTACAAGAATTTAGGTAAGATGAAAAGTTAATTGTTATTCGAAGAAATTAGAATTACGGGACTTCAGGAACTTTTAAAAGAAGATCAGTGAATAATTTTGTATACTTGATTCTTCATAACAAAAAATGGATTTGGAAGATAATATACACGCACAGTGATACTGCACCTACTCACCCTCCCATACACGCACAGTGGTACTGAAACAGCCTACCATACAGGCACAGTATTAAGGGAGGTAATTGTATAGTAATTATAATTATTGTATAAATAATTGTATCTCTGTAAGTCTTACTGTAGGTAAAAAGTCGTCTGTAACAAATATTACCGAACAAGATGCATGATGCGCTATTATTAAACAAGCAATAATATTTAACAAACCATGTTTTTAATATGATGTTTAGTGACAGTTAATTACTATCTATTTAAATCAGTAAATACATTACGGTTGCTATCTAATAATAAGTAGTAATTTGGACATAAGTAATCAGATAATCATATACCATCAACAAAATCAAAAAGGTTAAACTATGACTTTTTGATATAAATCTAGCATAAATGTCTGAGATATATTTTAAAATAATTAATAGACCGTTTTACAAACTTACGTGTAGTAAGTTTGTACCAGTATATGGTAAAACACATGACTGAAATTTGAGAAGAAGGAGAATGTACTGAATATAGAAGCTTTAAATATAGTTTTCAAAATTCAAAATATCAAAATTATTCTTAGTCATCAGACCACAATTAGTAATATGATTCTTAGGTCAGATAGATAATCAATAACCTTCCTAACACACGATGGATGGTTGCATAGCACTTATTCAATGTCGAACGTCTTAAAGCGGATTGCTAAACATTTTAGAAGTGAACCACAGGTTAACTCTGAAACAGTGAAAAGAGATTGTCACAAGCCATATATATATATATATATATATTGTTGTTTATTTTTTCTTCCAACGGTAACATAATTTATACAGATAGTATTACGGTTTACATAAAACAACATAATAATATTGTTAACCCTTCTAATAGGCAGTAAAATATAACAACACAACATAATCATTAGTAATAATAAATAATAAACAATTCCACATAACATTGCTCCAATAATATTTGCTAACATTTGCTAATTTAAATGTTAGCAAATATTATTATTGTTAGCAAAGCCGGAGTAGGATCTACCTGTTAATGTAACTTGACCATGCTCTATGAAAACAAGTTCTACCTATCAGTATCAAGTATAAACAATTGTTATGATTTTCAATTTTTTCCATAATACTGTACGTTCATACAACTGTACGTATATGGATGGGTGAGTGGGTCCATAACACTCTAGGTGTGAGGATAGTGATTAAATAAATTTTTTGACTTCATTTTGAAAGAAAATGGTTCGTAGTCTTAAATAAACGTGACTAAAGTCATACAGATCATAGTGTTTCTTTCATATGAGAGATATGAAATCTCTCATATGAAATTGTTTAAGGAATCACATTAAACAATATTTAATGTGATTCCTAACAATAAGTGTAAGTGTGATAAGTTTAATAGGTGAATCCATTAGTTATAAGTTATGGATCTTTGATAACATTATCAACTTTATAACTAATATGTAATTTTATTTTAAATAAATTCATATTTATGTGTTTTGACTAGTGATAAATAATTTTTACGATTAATTAGTTGTAAAAAAGTTAACATTTTGAAACAGTTTATTAAACTACACCGTTTCATGTCTAATATAAATACTTGGTAAAAAGGAGAAAAAAAGTAAAAAAAAAATATGGAAGGAATTCATTACACAGACAGCTTGATTTGCTCAGTCGTCTGTCAGTGTCACGTTAAAGTAATAAAAATAAATGTCAATAACTTGCAGAAGAGTGAACTGTGCGTGCCGTATTTCACTTATTCACCCAACTTTTAGTGTTGATGATATTTATTTGTCTTATGATTTATAGTGATTATTTATGCATTGGTATCCTGTAAAAACATGTATTGTTCGTATTTTCTCAATCAATAAGTAAAAACTACTTTTAGGTTAGGAATGAATGGCGTATGCACAAGTTAGGCCTTCTTATTTTGATAAAGAGAATAGTTAAGCAGGTATAATTCTGACATGAATAGCAAGATTTTATATAAAATGTCAATAACTAATATACAAGCCATTGACTTTATAAGTATTTAGGTAATTTTAAGGGTTATAATTCACCAATACCTAATAGTTTTAAATTAGATTTGTGAATAGGCCATCATCCACATTTATTAGCTAAATTTAGTTCCAAGTCGAAGTTACATTATAAAGGTAGGCCTAGTATAGTTATTTATGAATTTTATTGCCACAAAATTTAATCCAAATTTTACTCAGAAATGATTGCTCATTCATGACCTGCACAGTGAAGGGAGAGAGCAGTTAGTGTGTAGTTGACAGCAATTGCTAGCTCACACTGGTGTCCTAAATTGGACTAAAGCCCACTTTCAAGGACACTCAGATTTTAATATCAATTCTTCAACGTGCAATATAGCTTGACTGTTTGTTGAATATATTTATTATTTTTAATGAATTTTTACATTTACCTGATGGGTAATTCTGTAGTTTCCTCTGACCTAGCACAATTTAAAAACTTTTTTAGAAATGTGGCAGAAATTGGCTAGATATTTTCACGATGGATCTTTGTGGAAATTATGTTTTTTACATAATAATTGGAAAGAAACAAATCTTTCAATTTCTAGTATTTTTGACAAATTTCAGTTAAGCCTACTTTAAATGATTTAACTAGCCATCTTTTTTTAACGTGTGTTTTTTACTTTGAACACGAATTTGAAGTCTATTTTTGTTTATTAATTATATCTCAAGGCATGATGGAGATGGCAAGATGGCATCTTTTGTGGCTAATCCTGATTATAATCACCGGCTGTTCATTTGTCATTGGGCTAATAATTAATGACACTTTCTAAGGAATAGTCGGCCTTAGTTTGTAACAATGACTACATTCGCTCATCTATACTCATCACACTCATTCGAAATCCATATTCGCCCATATCTTGACGATTGGCGTCTTATGAATAAATAAATAGCCTAAACCACAAAAAATTAATTCGCATACATTTTTGCTGGAGGATGACTGGCAGATTAACACAAATTTCAAGTTTTTGTGTAGGATACGCCTAGTTAAAGTTGGTTATTGTAGTTGGTAAAAATCATAATTTTACTATTACCTAATAAACTATCATCATAGATATTCGTGTTTTGTGTAGCAAAACATACTAAATAAAAACATTAACCCTTTGAAAGCCAGTGTCAGGTGGGATGACATTGTTCAAAAGAGCTAAGGCTTATTCGATTTGCATGTTTTTAGATCTTACATATTGAAATTTTGTTAATTATGAAATATAGCACATTATACATTTTTCAAGTTTTTTTTTTCTTAAAACACTCATATAATGGGATCACTTTGAAAGTACTGAAAAGTTTTTGGGGGTAACCACATTTCATCTACGAAAAGTAAAGTATTACCAAGAGGAAAATTTTTTTAATATTTTCTTTTACTATAATATAGCATTGTGGGTACAGTACTCAAATTGTACCGGTGTCATTCCATGTCAAATCAACACACACCTTTTACATCACCATTTTAGATTTGGCTCAAATTTGGTACACTTATAGTAGGTGTTAAAACTAAACAAAGTTCCAAATTTCAAATTTTTATCTCAAGCCGTTTCCGAAATATGGCTATGTAAAGTTTTCAAAAATTTGCCGAAAAAGGGTAAACGTACTTTTCTTAAATTGTTCTAGGACCTGCACTAATTGAGCTAGAGAGCTGGGAGTGGTGTAATTTTTCAGCATTTCACTTGCTCTTTCCATTGATGTATAACTTGACATAGGTTGTCAGAAAAAGTTTTTTGTCAAAATACAAGTTTGAATTTTGAGTTAACATTTTGTCAAAAAGTACATAATTTAAAATTTTCAAAAAAAATCCATAAATTCTAAGTACTTTTGTCTATCACATAGTAAAATATTATTATGGGATGATAATGGGTTCATTGTTAAAAAATAATATTACTGAAGCTGGTTTTTCCCTGAAACCCGTTTTGGTTACAAGGCCGCTGTATACCTTTGAAACAGATAACCAGATATTTTTGCTTCAACCAAAATTATTAAAATATAGTTCTTAACTAATATGGCATAATTTAAAATGTATAAATATATAAAATGGATAAAGGTTGAAAATGTATACATTATTACAGATTAAATATATTTAATTTTGAATAATAGAGTTATTCTGTTTATACTTAGGTAAATTTAACTATACAATGATTTTTTAAGTAACAATATCATAATGTGGAACATGTGAATTCAGACTAACCTGATAAAATAGGTATCAAGATGAAAGTAGTTTATATTCTCAAAAACTGTCTTGTTTACAACTTTAATTTTAAAAATGCCGTTTGGGTTTCTTTCACATCACTTTGTCCAAGAACATAGGTTCTCCCCGTTGGAGTGACTGGATTAACATTTTTTAGAATATCCACAACTGACACCCACAGTACATCTGCTTGTCTAGGGTATGAGAATGATGTTGCTGGTCCACTTGGATGAAGAAAAGTTATTTTGACTTCATCGAGTTCTTCATTTTTTTCTAAAACATACCCAAGCCACCATTTTTTGTCATACACTGTGGTGACGTAACCGGTTATCTCTTCTAATTTAAGTGTGTGGAGGGGTTTGGCTACTTCCACCTCCAACCCCTGCTCATTACCAGAAAAGTGTTTCACTGATAGTGTTGATTCATTGATGGGAATGAATGCATGTAATTGTTGTGTTCCCTTAATTGTTAACGCCTCTTCAAAACGGCTTTTCAAAAAGATTTCTGAAGCAGCATAATCCTCTTGAGTGGAAAATTTAAAATCTACCTTCGTAATATTATCTACTGCCCATTGAAAGAGATCTTCTGCAGTTTGGATCTGGTTGTGGTATGGTCTTTGCAAACTTGCACGAGCTGCTAGTCTTTTCACGGAACCCCCTACTCCATCGCAAAGCCCTTTTCCATGAGCTGTGGCTGAAAAATGCCATTCAGCTTCAATGTTGAAATCTTTCAGATGCAGGCAAAGGTTTAGAAAGTTCTTCTTATTTTTATATTGAGCGGCAGAACCATCAGAAAAATAGTAGATTTTTTTTGGCAGATTTTGAAACTTACAGGAGAGATATGAGATCAGCTTCTTTTGAAATGTGTAAACCGCTATAGTATTATGCTCTAAGCAATCAGAAATTATTACAAAGCTAACATGCTCAATTTTGTCTTCCTGTTTGTAATATATTACGAAAGGGTGGATTGTGATCTGTTGACTTGTCCAGTGGTAGCTCTGAGCTTCATCCTGAAGAACTATGCTGTAATTTTCAGAAAAGTCACAAGTAACAACAAATTCTGAATCACTAAGGTTTTCTTTTGTCGAGTTGAGGAATGATCCTTGTTGCTTGGCAATAAAGTCATGTCGAACCAAAGAGGTCATCTTGCTACAGAATAAATCTATAAATTCTTCGGAAGTCTTCTCTAATGTCTCCAGATTGCAGCGATCGACTGAGACCCATTGGCGGAATTTAACTTGTTCAATTAAATTTTCTTCAAAAGAGTTTTCCAAAATGTTGTAAAGTTCAGTCTCTCCTGGGCAATATTCGCACTGCCCCATGTTGCAATCTATCGAAGATGGGTTGCAAAGCATTTTTGCAATGCACTGCTTATAATTTTGCAAGTTACCACTTGTAACAGTATTTAATTTGGCATTTTCTATCATTAATTTAACGTTTTGGTGAGTTGTGCAGACACAAACAGAGTGTGTGCCACTCTGTCCAGCCAAAACACAATGTTTTGGTCTTAACTCAGCAAATTTAGAAAATCCAATTTTTATATTAGGATACTTGTCTTTAAAATGTTTGTGAGCCTCTTTAAGATTACTCAGAATCAGTCTTTTAGATAATTTTTTCCTAACTCCATCTGGTTCGGTTACTGTCACGCAATCTTTAATACCTGGCATTGCCCGGCTCACTTCGTCACTTTCATAAAATGAATGAACAATTTCAACTGTATCTACTGGTAAACATTTTCCTGGTCTAGGGTTCGGACCCTCCATAAAACCTTTTTCTTTCAAAATCTTTTTTGATTGGCGGACTAGGTAATTAGGCGCATTGAATACACGCATTATCTTCCTGATACTCCACTGTTCAGGTAAACTTGTAAGAATCATAAGTTTTTGGGCCCTACTTGTTGAATTCATAAAGTTAGTTTTGAGATTTTGAAGCAGAGATTCTTCAATGTCCGTTTCATTTTCTGACGAGGAAGATTCAGCAGCAACAAACAGGCTACGTTTAATTGATGACGAGATTTTTTTAACTTTTGATGTGGCATAGTGCTTGGACGTAATTTTTTTCTTTTGAATCGGAGACTCACCTATTTCTTGAAGCGATGTATTGAGTGCTTCTACAACCACTGAAGTTGTGGTGAAATCTGGGTCTCGGCCCTGAACAGCTATTTCCGATCCAGAAGAATCATCATCCAGGCCTATGGGATATTCAACATTACTTGGCTCTGTACTTTTCATCTTAGATACATCTTTTCTACATTTGTCACAAATCATGGCTCTATTTGGCATATGCGGAAATAGTTCAATCATCCAAGATGTGACAATTCTCAGTTTTTTTCTGTCCCTAATAAAATGATTTGGTTTAATCAAAGGATTACAACATTGCACTCTCACCGCACTGATACACTTTTTATTATGTTCCATTTTGAAGTAAACACTTAAAAACAACTTTTCAATTTATAATCTTGCTATAAAATAAATAAACTACTAAAAATAATAACATTTATACAATATATTTACATTAAAAGTTAAAAGCAAACACTAAGCACTTTTATAAACACAAATGAGGTATTTTCTCAATGACGTATTCACTCACAGAACACATCCTCTCAGCAAAGAGTTTAGTAACTGACTGAGTGTACAGACAGGCAGTGTAGAATCATGCCTGTTGCAACTTGCACAGATAACAGCCCACTTGTTCCAACCTGCAGAGATTGGCTCAATTCTTAGCAAAATGGAATGTACATTTATTTGTACTATCTGTTGGGATCATACATTCTATATTAATATAGACCAGAGGCTTATATTTACTTCTAAATTAATATTTAAAAATAAATAAATTTTAAACCTCATTATTATTTTTTAATAATATATAGCCTATGTATTCATGTTAATGTTTCCAATTATTTATATTTTAAATTATGCCATATTAGTTAAGAACTATATTTTAATAATTTTGGTTGAAGCAAAAATATCTGGTTATCTGTTTCAAAGGTATACAGCAGCCTTGCAACCAAAACGGGTTTCAGGGAAAAACCAGCTTCAGTAATATTATTTTTTAACAATGAACCCATTATCATCCCATAATAATATTTTACTATGTGATAGACAAAAGTACTTAGAATTTATGGAATTTTTTTGAAAATTTTAAATTATGTACTTTTTGACAAAATGTTAACTCAAAATTCAAACTTGTATTTTGACAAAAAACTTTTTCTGACAACCTATGTCAAGTTATACATCAATGGAAAGAGCAAGTGAAATGCTGAAAAATTACACCACTCCCAGCTCTCTAGCTCAATTAGTGCAGGTCCTAGAGCAATTTAAGAAAAGTACGTTTACCCTTTTTCGGCAAATTTTTGAAAACTTTACATAGCCATATTTCGGAAACGGCTTGAGATAAAAATTTGAAATTTGGAATTTTGTTTAGTTTTAACACCTACTATAAGTGTACCAAATTTGAGCCAAATCTAAAATGGTGAGGTAAAATTTTAATTTTAAGTGTGTTGATCTGACATGGAATGACCCACCGATGATCAAGAATTTGAAACAGATTTTGATCAAGGGTTTTGAAATCGGACAATTAGTAACAGTGTTAGCTCCGGAAAAGTGGCCATTTGGATAAATTTGTTTGTATAGTTTAGGTTAAATGTTTGTTTTTTTAGGTAAGGTAGGTTACATTCTGTTAGGTTAGCTTTAGTAAAGTTAGGCTGGCTTTAATCATTATTTTTTTGATAACCTAACGTAATTAAATCTAACCATAATCTAACCGAGCCTAACAAAATGTAACATAACATAACCTTACCAAACTGAACAACCTTACTGATATTTCTGGCTCTAACATTATTAATCATTTTCCAATTGCAAAACTCTTGTCATATTTGTGATCAGGACGAAATTCCGCATAATTTGAGTACTAACAACAATTTATTTAGACCAACAATAATAGATTTAGAAACAAAAAAATTGCTGCGTTTTTTTTATATTCATTGTTTTCCCGGCTTTTCCCCCAAAGAATGTTTATATTACTTTTAAAGTTAGCCCATTGTTTACGTGTTTTGAGAAAAAAACTTGAAAAATCCATAATGTCCTATATCGAATAGCTACCGAAATTTTATTTGTTATTTTATTTTATTGATTCTTTCATTGGTTTTTAGATGGTTAAATTTATTTTAAATTTGTCAAAAAATATTAGAATTCTTTTTTAATTTATCCTGTTCTTTTTTTAATTCATTGACTTTCACTATTGATAGTAATGGAAATAAAAATATTTACAAGTGGGAAACATTCTAAATTTGCTATAAAAATAGTATCAAACATGTATAACCAACATTTCGGTTGTTTGCCCACAAAATAATTTTTTAACTAAAATATTTAGTAGTGTGATAAAAGTACATTTCATTATTTGCCCTGGATTTTTTTAACGTTGTAAATTACTTAAGTTAATACATCTATAAATAAAATGGAGTAATAAAAAAGAAGGAAAGCTATGGCTAACCTCTGAAATGCTGCACTTTAGTGACGTATCTCTCCAAATCCCCTCTTTCATTTGTAGTTGACTATCAGTTGCACTGAGAAATGCCAACTTTATTCCTCTAACCAAGAATAATAAAGGCGTGAAGCTAAGATAGCCCCCAAAATGCTGCACGTAAATACAGGCTCCCAACACTTCGCCGCACTCCTACTTTCAGTTTTTGTTCAGCAGTCAAAATGATCCTAGACATTATAGATTATCAAGAAATGCTCTGTAATTTGAAACTACATATGTAGGGTTAGTTATTATTTGCTTTTAAATTTAATTTTGATTGTTTTGATCTATAGGTCCGACTAAGAAATGGAGGAACCCTCAGAATTATTACACCAACTATTGATGGAAGATGATATATCCATTGATAAGCTCACAGAATGTCTACGTACCCTACGTAATGTATGTGCAAGCAATTCAGCTGTACAAAGTCAGTTAGGTCAGAGAGACACTTTGCTGAAAGATGTTAACCTTGCCATTGAAAGAGGACTGAATGCAGTTGACAGTGACCAGTGGACTCTGTTCCTGAGGATCTGTTCCCAATTTCTCGGGAATTTTGTTGTGAACAATCCAGATAATCAGCAGAAAGTTTGGAAACAATGTAGTTCACAACTTAAGTGAGTAAGGTTTATGCTAAATGTTATATAACTTTTAATATTACCTAATATACATGGTGGCTATAAAGTCTGGTTACGGCTTAATATTTAATAAACCATAGCAGATAACATCTATAAACTTTGCACAGTATTATATGACTATGTAAACTATTTTCTTTGCTATTACCATGAGGTATCACTCGACCCATGCTAACATTAAGAGCAGTATGACTTCCTCTGTGGGCCAGCCCCCATGGTAGGCACCTCATGGTAATGGCAAGGAAAAATAGTTAAATAGCCATATAACACTGTGCAAATTTTATAGATGATATATGCTATGCCAGCGTGGTGGCTCAGTAGCTAAGGCTTCAGACTGCTGAGGGCAAGGTCCAAGGTTCGAGTCTCCACTGAGCCAACGATCAGTACTTCACTCGTTGAGTAAAGTTCATGCACAGGCTTGAAAGCCCATGTAAACTGGCGAGTGAAGTTTTTGTTTTTTAGAAAAACAAAAACAAAAATATTAAGCTATAACCAGACTTTATAGACACCCAGTGTGTACAGACATTAGAAAGAAAATGAAATTATTTCTGTATGAATAGTAAACAAAGAAATCAATTAAGCATAATAAATAAGTTAAGTATGAAAATAGTTAAAAAAGATGGCTATCTCTTACAAAAATAGAAGTCTGCTAGTTTATCAGGAAAAATCTTAAACACGTAGTTATTTTTAACCCTTTTTTTATTGTATAGAGAGTTTTTACAAATTTACAAGGATTTTATTGAATGACCTTGATTACTAAACAGGTAAATGGGTGAACATTTATTTCTTATTTAATGTTATATATACAAATCATCCTTAATGGAATGTCACTATATGAAATGTCCACCATCTCATCTTATTCAGACAAGTCGGATAGTGTATGGGTTCAATGCATCTGATCTGCTGACAATTTTGCAATCTGAAGAGAATTACCAACAGGCTTAACCAACTGTCCAACATGTTGTAAGGATATAAGCTCCTCCAACCATCACGTGGTTTTTGTACTATTTCTTTCTTCAGTCATTGCATGGATTGCATTGAGTCAATATGCAAATACAATTTGGAGGAGTTTATTGAGATTTATAGGGATATGCATGTTTGTGGAACATAAAATCAAAACAGGACTCTAACAAGAATATGAGGCAATATGCTCTATTGTTTTAGTAGAAAAGCTGAAAGAAATTGATCGGGGTGTGATTGTTAATCTTGTGATAAAGAAGATTGATAATTTTTGATCAGGTTATCGTCGAGAGATGAGGAAATTTGAGAAGTCCTAAAGTAGTTGATGTGGGTCGGATGAAGTTTATGATCCAACACCTTTTTGCTTCATCTGATTAAGTATCAGGAAACAGCTTGAAAAAGATTATCATTTCTTCAATGACTCTCCAAACTGCCAACTTTGGACAGGAGAGAGTGTGATCCAGGCATAATTTGGTCAAGTATTTAAAATGTTATATTTCTTTACACTCTCGGTTGTTAATGTTTATAAAATCACTAGGCATATATTTAATTGATAGATTATTTATTGCATAATTGTGGTATTCTTTTAAGTGAGAGTTACTGTTCAGTAGATGAAACCTTAATTAGACACATTCAGAACAACAAACAGAGCACATTATTTTTTTGTTATATAACCAGCTAAATAATGCTACTTTTTAGGAGGATGGCTCACAGAGGAGACAGCAAACTGACATATGTTTGCTTGATGATCCTGTACAACATTGTACTTGGTTCACCCCACCTTATCAGGGACCTTGTAGGTGATGAAGAGTTGATAAAAATAATTTGTTTGTCCGGTGCTGAAGGAGTAGAGTATGCGTGAGTATCATCTGTGATCATTTTTACCAAGTTTCGTTGAACAGATACAATTTTTGATTGGCAAAAACATTAATTTACATGTGATTGTGATAAGTGTGCAACAAGCTGTAAACAATTGTGTTTCAAAATTCTTTTTAAATTATTGCGCAATTCAATGTTTGATTTTAAGTGTTGACAGACTAAACTAAATGATATGGTATTTTATTATAAATCTCATTAAAAAGCTGTGGAATTACAATTAATTTTTTTAAGGCTGGTTTGCACTTGACCTTGCCATGCTCATGTAATGTGATTTTGATGGAATTGCTAAAACGGTTTTATATATAATTTGCATTTGAGTAAAATAAACATTTCCACATGACCTGTTGTGCTCTTCCATCTACTGTCAGTCATTAAGGATGGAGATTTGTGAATTATGACCGGTTAATGAAATACGGCAGATACATGGCAGGAACCAAGCAGGAGTATTCTATGAAAATGGCATGTAGGGCGCTAAACTTTTTGGATAACTGTTTGGTTATCTTTTGGTAACTACATAGCCATACAAAGTTCGCTTTCATTCCTGAGGTCTCATTTGAATTTTACTCATGACTTGGATGCTCAATGGATGATAAACTCCTGAAAAAATTATTGTATAATTTAGGGCATCAAATTTATGATAATGGGTTATGGAAAATGTAAATGATAATATATGGAAGGAGTTTGGGAATAAACTGAATAAACCTAGTGTGTTGCCCTTTAAAATTTATTATTTGAAAACGATTAAATTTTATTGTAAACCTACTACAATTGGCATTATAATTAAATTTGTAAATTGAAATTTGATATGGTGATAAAAATGTCTTTACTCATTAATAACTTGTATCTCAGATGAATAATGCAGAAGTAAGTAGATAGATGACTCTCAGATTGTGCCAAGTACATACATGACAAGGATTGACCAAACTAAAAAAAATAAAGGTAAAGTGACTGGATTATCAAATGGCAATTCTTAAATCACTTCTTTCATGGAATGAGTATAATAATTTGAATATAGCTGATGATGGAAATAATAGGTTAGGTGAATAAATCAAGGACAATAGAACAGATGATAATACCCTGCAAACGTTGTTTCAGTACTCAGTACAACAGTATCGAGCACTTCCTCTGACATCATCTTATTTTTTAATTGAACCTCACTTTTGACAATGGAGTAGCATCAAGACCAGCCTCAAAATGTCAGTAGCATGAGGGGAAAACGGCAGTAACTGGTTACCGGGCGCTTGGCAGGTCGTTTGGAAACCAGCCTTCATACTACTCGCGTTCCTTTAAGCAAATCCAAACAAACTTTTTATCCTAACTATATATATATATATAGTGTTAAAAAATATATAGACAACAAAAATTGATTACTGGTACTTTTTATATTCAGCAGGCATTGAATAAATTTAATATTTTTTCATTGATGAATACCACAGTATGTATATGGGTGGGTGGTTAGGTCAATACCACGGTACGTCTATGGATGGACAGGTGTTTTAATACCACTCTACGTGTATGGGTGCCTGGTTGGTTCAATACCACTGTACGTGAGTGTATGGGTGGACAGATGGGTTAGTACCACTTTACGTGTATTGGTGGGTGGTTGGGTCAATACTACTGTACATGTATGGGTGGGTGGTAGGGTCAATACCACTGTACGTGTGGGTGGCTGGTTGGTTCAATACCACTATACGTGTATGGGTGGGTGGTTGGGCCAATACCACTGTACGTGTATGGGTTGGCAGGAGGGTCAATACCATTGCACATGTATAGATGGAAAGATGAATTAATACCATTGTACGTGTATGGGTCGTTGGTTGGGTTAATACCACTATACGTGTATGGGTGGGTAGGAGGGTCAATACCACTGCATATGTATCGTTGGACAGGTGAATTAATACCACTGTATGGGTGGGTGGGAGGGTCAATACCACTGCACATGTACGGATGGGTGGTTGAGTCAATACCACTGTACGTGTATGGGTGGGCGGGAGGGTCAGTACCTCTGCACGTGTATGAGTGGATAGGTGGGTTAATACCACTGTACATGTATAGGTGGGTGGTTGGGTCAATACCTCCATAAGTGTATGGGTGAGTAGGTTGGTAATACCATTGTAAGAGTATGATTTATCAGGTAATTTAGCTTTACCTATGCTTAGTATGTAATAATAATAATCGAGTTTTCTATTACATATTTTAAAAATAAACATTTTATTGTTATCATAAACTGTTTCTTTTCAGACAATTCATTATCGAGCACCTGTATAACCAGGAGGTGGATTGGTCTAAAATTTACAATTCCAGTGTTCCAATTAGTGGAAGGTAATCTTTTATTTTTACTTTTGAACAAGATAAATATTTTCAGTGATATGATGGTAAAATTCTTAAGAAAGTCAATAAATGTTTTCTTTATACAGTAAAACCACACCTACTGGATACCCTTTTACTCTACAGTCAACGGCTGACGTGCAAGTCTAGCTGACTGTAGGTTATGTGTATTTCAGCTTGAAGGAATGCACAAGGCTTTAGATTATATGTTAAATACATTGAAGGAACATTGTGATATTTTCAACAAGGATCATCCACAATGGATATTTTATTCCTGTGGTGATTCCATGATAAAGCAGCCTGGGGCCGAATTAAGAAAAAGCAATCTTGAATTAAAGCAGCCTAGGGCCGAATTAAGAAAAAGCAATGTTGAATTAAACAATTTTTCCGCACATTTAGCTGTGCTATATATTGTTGAATGTTCACGATTTCTTTGCAGATAAAATAATTATATGCTTGTAAGTAATAAATGTGTGATGTAACTCAAGTTTATCATGTGCTAATTTACATTAAACATTAAAAATTGTAATGTTCTAGATAACTCAACAACCCCCACACTTGACAACCTCTGGGTACAGAAAGTGTCGAGTAGTAAAGGTTTACTGCAATGATTTTCAACGTCATGAAGCAAGGAAAAACACCTATGAATTACTGAATAAAGATGTTCGTAGCATTTTATGGGAATGAAGGCAATAGAGCAATAGTCATATGTTTAAATTTTTTATGTAAAATAAAGCATTTATTTGTCTGACTTTTAAACTCAAGTAATAAAGCTAAAACTAAAAATTTAAATTACTAAGTAAATAAATCTACAGAAAGTAATGCATTAAGAAAATAATGGGAAACAATCAATATTTAAAAAATCATTTTCTTAAATAAAATTTCTCCAGTACCTTTACAGAAACAAATTAACTAACTTATAGTTTTTATTTCAACTGTATCAGTGGCCTTGTAACGTTATCTTAGAACTTAGGCTTAAGAAAAAACCACTTGTAACTTTTTTTGTATTTTATCAATATTGTAACTTTTCATTTTACAAAAACTGTTGAAAAGCAGAATCCTCTCAAAATTGAGTCTTTACAAGAGCTTGATACTACCCTTGTATTGTACAGATCTAAAACCTATACTCTTGAGGGGAGGCAGAATTCACACTAAGGATGGTATCAGAAAATGCTTTACAAGGCAGATGAAACATGCCCTAGACTACGGTGGGCAGATCTAGTACTGTAAGATATGGGAAGATTGAATGTAGCTTCAAAGCTGATGCAGAACCGAGACGGATGGTGAAGAGCTGTTGGTGAGGCCAAATTTTTATAAAAATAAAATTACGCTTTCTTACTTACAGGTTATTTCTCTTGGATATGATAGAAGGAGCTGAAAATGAGTTGCCAACATCTTTGATATCTCAACTGGCCACACACTTTCGTAAACAGTCTGACTGTATTCTTCGAACTGTTGCTGACCGGGTAAACACCCTGGAGCCAGAGGAAGTGTCACAGCTTCTGAGGCTACTAGCCTCCAAGTCCCCACACCCACCTCACCTCCAAGCCTTACAGCAGGATCGCAACTTCTTTATCAACTGTGCCTGTAAGGTTCTCCCAAGTTTGTCATATATCTATATAGACTTACTTATGAAGACATTTATGTTTGCTTATTAACCCTTGTCGACGATTTAATTTATGTTTAAATTCTGGCGTCGACCCAGTCGACGATCCGTATTTTCGTAATATTTCATATAGTATGTATTCGATCGACTATTAAAGATCCGCCGTATTCCAAATGAATCGATCTTTCGATTGGTATTGTTTTCGTATTTCTTTCTTTTACGCCTTTGAATTGGTAATCGAGAAAAAAAGATAACAATGACATTTGTCAGCTGGTGTTGATTCAGAAGGCAGTCAGTAGAACACACGAATATTATTCAGTTCTTTTGGTTATGTTTGACAATGTTATGTCTGTTGTTACAAAAAAAGTAATTTGTAATACAGTTTTACTTTGCTATTTTAAAACATATAATTTTTTATAGTCATTATTATATCAAAGGATATGAGTTTGTTGTGATTGTTTATTTGGTGATTAGTGTTTTTTTTTTTTTTTTTTTTTACTTTGTTTATTCCTAAATTTTTCAATTATATTCCTTTCACAAATTGTCTGATTACTATATGTGTTTTGTATAGAATTTTATGTTCTACAATGTAAAATAAGATTTATGAATTTAGGACATAAAGTTTTTTTATAACAACGTTTATTCCACCAAGCTACAGAAATGTGATGAAAAATGATTTTATAATGTGTTCTGTTTATATTGCTGAATCAAGTCAAATATAAAACTATAAATTTATGTTATATATGAATTTTGTTTGGTTTTATTGGTCTTTTACATAGTATCATTGATTTTATACACAAATAGATTTTCCATCCAGTGTTAAATTTTGAGTCTCAAAATATCAGCTGTTTTTGTGGTCCATTGTGGAGCGCTAGTGTAGTCCCATGTAAATGTAATGCAGTTTAAACCAGCTGTGGTTGCGGGCCACACAAACTAACAAAATTACTGGCACAGATATTCCTATTAGATAGTTTATCTATTGTAGGTTTATATAATCAATGATAGTATATATTTAAAAATGTAAAAAAATGTTAAATATATGAAAATTCAGTTCAAACTTAGTTTTTTTTTTTAATTTTCTTTTTTTACTTTTGATTATTTTTTAATTATTATTTACCTTTCATAAATTGTCCTATCACTATATGTATTTTGTAGAGAATTTCATGTACTACAAATAAAAACAAAAATGATGAATATAAGGTACATAGTTTTTTTTTCAACAACGTTTTTCCCAAACCCTTGTAAATTTGTGAAAAACAGCCCGGCTATTTATGCACATCCTTTTGGGAAATGGTCACGGCACTGAAAGGGTTAATTGATCAATTTAGATTATTACTAAAGATGATTATGTGTTTATATTACGTATTGCTGTTTTGATGTTTTTTTTTAATAATGTGTGCATATCTAATTAAATAGAATTGATTTGTTTTTACCACACTGAATAATATATGCCAATGATAATGAAAGAAGTAGAAAATTTGTCAGTTAATTTTAGCTATTAACATGTTTAGTAAATTGTAGTCAGGTCAACTCAAAATTATTTACTTTTCTTAGCATCGTATATTTAAACATTAACATTATTTTCAGCACTTCCAAATCTGAAGTCTATTACCTTTACCTTTTTCAAGATGGCATATACTTAGATGCTATATGGGATACTTAAGTTTAGTTTGAAAAAATGAAGCATACGTAATGGAAAATAATAATTGTTTTCCTATCATATCTCAAAGTAGGTAATACAATCATAAATGTATTCATTAGAGCTGTTTTTGCATTATAATTAAAATTGGATGGATGTGTGTGAGTTGTACTCCATATAAACACAAAATACTATCTGGACCTTGAACAAAATTCTGCTTTCAATATATTATAAGTAACAGCTATCATTAATAAATAATAACTAGAATCTATATTTTGATGTGACAAGTGTGACAACCGCCAAGGTGCTATCTACACTATTTACAAGATAACAGATGTTCTGCTCATGCTGTGATGTGGCATCCTCAGTAATATTGCTGAGACTCTTACCACTGAGAATGCCACATCACAGCATGGGCGGAACATCTGTTAGTAGTAAATAGTGTAGATAGCACCTTGACACGGTTGTCACATCAAAATATAGATTCTAGTTAGTTATGAGACCAGCCGCTCAAACCTTAGATCTAATATCATTAATAATATTTACTAATGTTTATGACATGACTATATCCTTGTTTACTGCTTGGTTGCAAATTAAAAAAAGAAATTAGAAATTGTCTTCAGAAAAAAATTTACTAACAAAGGGCAGTAATGAAAAAAGGTTTTTGTGATATTGTTACTCTGTGAACAATGCGTTTATGTAGAATTTAGGCCCATACACAAGTTGAGCTTTAAAATGCTGAGCCACCACTATTAAGTTGACTGCCCTATAATAGACATACAATCTTAACGTCACATTTAAAATATATATACATTTATAAACACATTGTTCTGCATAGTCCCTTATCTCCCTGTTATCATGATTCACTTCTGTCACACTCTTTAACTCATCTTACTCGATCAAACTCTACACCATTTGCATCTTTATCCACCTCACTCATATCACTCTTTATTTCTCTGATTAATAATAGAATTAATGGAGGCTATGCTGACGTGGTAATTCAGTGGCTAAGACTACGTACTAAGAAGCACAAAGACATAAATCCTCCTCTAGTACAACAAATGGAGAAATACTTTAATGTAAGCATGTTTTTGAACTGAACTGATTTTATGGTTTATTTTTAAGTTAAACAGGTCTAATATTTCAGTCTTGTTGAAGAGCATTCACATGGCTGGCAAAGAGGAAAACAACTGTTTTGCTCCGGTGGCCAAGCTATCACAGGCAGGTGATCAACTCAACCAACACCCAGCCTTTGAGTTTAAGGCAAATCTTGTACGGTTGCTGGGCAATCTGTGCTACAAACATAAGGAAAACCAAGACATGGTGTGTTAGATATTTCAACTTATTAATTTCTTATGAGATTAAATTAAGCATATGTCCAATTCATATATATATAATATATTTCATGCAGAAAATCCTTAAATTATTTATTTAAATTAAGTTTTTACTGAGGTACTGATTATTTAAAGTTTAAACAATTAAAGAAGGTTCTATATTACCACGTGAAGTTAGGGCTACTTAACCTAGAGACCATTAGGTCAAAGTTGACTCCTGATTCAATACCAGTGACTGAGCAGGCTGGCAGCATGCAAGGACAGAATCGCTCACTAGTTAGGAAAGCCACACTCAATATTGCTTGACGCCAAATCAAAGCCACTGGCAAACAAACACAAAACAGTTTATTTTATTTAACCTGCTTATAATTGTATATCATTATTAAAGATATGTGTTAATGTGCATTGAAAATTAGTTTGCTGAGGTTCAAAAAAGTGATTTTCCTCTTTTTTTCATAATTTTTGCCAAACTGTTAATTCATGTGATTGAATTATTAGATTTAAAAATACATTAATTAATGGTTTTTTTAACCATTAATTGATGTATGGATTTTTTATAAATATCCATATCAATAAAGTATGGATATTTGAAATTCAGAATATCTTTGTAAAAGTGATAACAGATCAAATTTGAACAAACGGAAATGTAAAATTTTATTATTTTTTACCTAGATTCAGCCAATTTAGGCATAACTAATGTTTTGACCCTGAAGAAGAGCGTAGATTAAGAAGGAAATTGGATTTAAAGCAATAATAAATCAGTCTACGTATGCATTTTATTGAATTGGTCAGCAATTATGGATTTGACTACTTATGTGTTCATATTTTTGTACACTGCCATTTTTAAACCAATTAATAATGTCTATATATCAATATATTAACATTAAAACTGTTAATTAATAGAAATATATTGTTGTCATGTTTTTTTCAGATGAATTTAAAATTAGGTACCCTTCATAATTTAAATTACTTTTTTCTTTGTTCCAGATGAGAGATCTTGAAATCATTCCCATTCTCCTTGACTGTTGTAACATAGATGCAAGAAATCCTTGTATCCTTGTTCAGTTGACTAATAGTACTATTTTAAAATAATTACTATTTCTAAAGTATTTTTAGATTTAATCGTCATTGGTGAAACTAAGATGTATAACCATTCCGGTATGATTCTCCAGACTCACAGTATTCTTGTTACTCACAACCCTCCAAGCATCCAGCACAGTCCTTCCTCTGAAACTGGTCTAAATATAAGATATTTTATACTTTATATTTTTATATTAGGAGAGATATGACATCAACAAACGTACCTAAGACAAGTCCACTAACACCTTACAGTAGTAAACAAATACAGGAATAGCACTATTTAAATACCACTGTATGTATACACATAAAGTGGTTAGGTGGATCAATACCACTGTACATATATGGGTGAGCGAGTCAATACCGCTATACATGTCTGAGTGAGATGTGAGTGTTCCAGTTAGCCTATATTAAATTATTTAAAAAAACGTGTATTATGTGAGATTTTTTTAATTATGTAGAACAGTTAGATGTAGTAGGTCAATCTCTGTCTCTACTCACCTGAAGCAAGTGCAATTTAAAGGTCAAATCTTACTGTTGAGCTCTTAAGTCCTTGGTATAAAATGAAATATGTTTATCATTAATTTTAAATTATTATTTGTTTAGTACTGAAAAGGGCTGTTTTCATGTAATTTACTAGCTGGCATAGCTGTGTGAGGGTCCAGCGACAAGTTGTTGATTATTTAACACTTCCCAGATAGTAACCTTAAGGACTTTTATAGACGTGAACAACACTATACTTCCTAAACAAGTGTCTACTGACCTTATCAGTAGGGCTTTGACTGGCCTGCAATCATATTGGGTATATCTTGTTTTTATGAAGACTAGGTTTCAACTTACATCCTTATACAGGGTGATTCAAAACTATATAGCCAATCTCTTGGGAACTCATTCTATAGCTAAAAATAAGAAAAAAAGTTCATATAAACATATTCCTGAAAACCCTTCATTAGCGAGTTACGGCTAGCGAAAAATTTTACCTAGAACTCTTTCGCTATTAAGAAAGAGATAGTAACCTTATAAAAATGTAAAGGTAGTTACAAAGATACAACTATGTTTCTTATGTATTTTAATGTGAAAAATTGAATAAAATGGTTTTGGAGCTTTAAAGGCAACACTTTCAGAGATATCTCATGTAAAACACAAGAATTGGTGCACAGAAATAACACATTTTTGTGTTTAACTTAAGATTACTTCCATAAATGCTAAATAAATGTGTATTTTTTCTTTAAAAAATGTGTAGAAAATTTAATTCTGAAAAGATTCATGTGAGTTACTCAGGAAAAGAATAATTATAGATATTGATATTTCGTTTTATTTAAAGTCAAAACAGACGCGCACAAAACGCACATTCCTAACTGCATAAAATGTTAACTGATAATTAGGTTGGGACTAACAGCTGATTATTTATTCAAACTTTTTATCATAATAATTTTTTTGCGAAGGTTGGTAATATCAGCTGATCAATAATTCAGTTTGTGAAGTAATATTTGAATAACCTTTATGGTGTTTTTTGTATTGTGTTTTGAAGATTGTATTTTGTGAGATCCTTTGATTGTTTTCAGAAATGTTATACAGTTTTTAAAATTGTATGTAATTATCTTAGTAAATAATGGCAGATAATGCAAATGGTATGTATTCGTTTGAAGAGTATACGGACATGATAATAATTTACGGTAAAGTTAACAAGAATGGTTTAGCTGCAGTTCAGGAATATCGTGATACTTTTCCACATTGAAGAACACCTGATCGGAAATCCTTTGAAGCTGTGAAAAGACGACTTGGAGAAACTGGTACTACTTTAAACCAAAATGAATAGATACTAGTCGTCAACGTAGTGTGAGGAACCATAATAATGAACAAGCAATAATAAATTCTGTAGAATTATCGCCAACCACAAGCACCAGACGATTATCATGGTATTTAAATATTTCCCAGTCAAGCGAATGGTGGAAAACACAGTTATACCCATTTCATATAACACATGTGCAGAATTATTACCGCAAAATCTTAATAAACAGAAGATTTTCTGTCGTTGGTTAAGAAAAAATTGTTTACGACATCAGTATTTTCTTCGGCAAATTCTGGTTACTGATGAATCCTTGGGCACTACAAAACCCACTGAAACTGCAACGAGACATTTTCAACATATGTTTTCAGTCAATGTATGGCTTGGTGTTCTGGGTGATAGTTTGTTTGGTCCGTTTTTTTTACCCAATGGTCTTACCAGAGAAGCGCACTTAAATTTTTTTAAGAACAAACCGGCCAACTTTCTTGGAAGATATTCCTTTTCAAAACAGATTAGATGCATGGTTTATATACAATGGGGCACCTCCACATTTTTCTAATAATTTGAAAGACTATTTAAATAATACAATGGTAGAAAATGGATTCTTCGAAACAGACCAGTAAAATGGCCATCACGACCTCACGCCAGCAGACTTTTCTATGGGAGTTGGATGAAGGCAATTGTGGATTCAAAATGGATTAACACCCTAGAGGAGTTACGGAATCGCATTACAGAAGCGGCAGAAACTATGAAGAATGCTCCAAACGTTATGAAACACTCTAGAAAAGAATGGATTCATCGTGCAAAAACGTGCATTGGTCAAAACGGAGGACACTTTGAGCAACTATTGTAGGTGATTTTTATAAAGTTAAATACATTTTATGTAAGTGTTCAGTTTTGAATAAACGATCAGCTGTTGCTCCCAACCAAAATATTAGTTAATATTTTATGCAGTTAAGAATGTGCGTTTTATGTGCATCTGTTTTGATTTTAAATAAAGCAAAATTTCAATATCTATTATTCATTCTTTTCTTGAGATATCTCTGAAATTATTGCCTTTACAGCTCTGGAATTATTTTTATTTAATTTTTCAGATTAACCTTCCAACTGATGATTAATCACTTTTCAGCGATTTTTAGGCATTTTGCAAGGTTAGCTTTAATAATTTTCAAAAAATACAAAAACTGTTCAAATATCATATGTTAAAATGTTCACAAAGGTATGCTCTATAAGATAATAAAAAATGTAGAAACATGCCAGCAATTAAAAAATCCAGGCTTCATAAAAGTTTTACTGAAATTGTTTTTGTTTTTTTATTTTTGACATTTGAGCACTATGAATAGTCACACAATATGGTTAAACAAGAAGTCCAAGATATACAACATTTTCCAAATTTTATTGTGAATAAAACCATATCACACACTTGCATTTTTAGAAAAAAAGAAAAAGAAAGTTGAAAATAAAACATAGTGCATGAGCAAAATATTGTCCAATTGTGTTCAATAAAAACACATTGCTTGAAGGAAAATATGGCCATAAATATTACCTCTGGCATAAGTAATAGAAACAAATGCTAAATAGGTGATAGAATTACAAAACTGCAAAGAAAAGAAAAATATTATGATATATTTACATATTTGCAAAAGATTACAAATCTTCAATGTCGCTAGGAACGTCACCTTCTACTAACGTCACTATCATCTAAACACGTCTAATAGCATTAAACCTACTAAGTTTACACATGATAAAAGCTAAAATAAACAATGAAGAACAATAACTGTTATAACCTATAACACATGTTTATTTACAATAAAAATAACATATCAAAACAATAGCGCTTACGCTCAGTGAATACAAACAGCTGATTATATTTCTCTCGCACCAGCCCACAGCCCATGAATAGTGCTTCAAATTAGACTAGTGAAAAAAGAAATCTATCCTCTTCATTACTGTTCAAAGTATGCGATTTTTGCGCATAAAGTTTCGCCATAATTACGGAAAATCGAATATATCGCACATTGTGATAGTATCACTGTAAAGTAGCGTGAATGTACAGTGCGATAGCATCAGTTTGAGGGTTAAAATATATAATTGTATTTGTATCTCTGTAACTACCTTTAACATTTTTGTACGGCCTTACTTTACTGAGGGTACAGAGTTCTAGGTGAAATTTTTCACTAGCCGTAACTTGCTAACGAAGCGTTTTCAGGCATATTTTTATATAAACTTTTTTTCTTATTTTTAATTATATAATGAGGTCCCAAGAGATTACTGTATAGTTTTGAATCACCCTGTATATTTCATAAATCATAATTGAAAGTCACTTAACTCAGTTTACTGTAGATTTTGTTCATCAACTAAAACATGTCTTTCGAGATAAAAATTTGTCCTCAACACTATTTTACCACTATTTTAGTATATAATTTCATTTTATTCTCTTTAAAGCTATCTCATTTGATAACTGGCCTAAACAAATGACAAACTTTCTAGGTTGGATAATGATGAAGAAGAATACATGTAGTTTATAATTTACTCAATAGTTGGTAAAAAGTTAAGCGAATATTTTCCTGAATCTGATATTACAGTTATCATTCAATGGGTGGTGCTCGCTGTGAGGAATCTGTGTGAAGCCAATCCAGCCAACCAATCAATGATAGCAGGATTGACCCGTGAGGGATTGGTTCAGTCAGCCCTGCTTACGGAGCTGGGAATCACTCTGCATGATGATGGAGAAAACAAAATAAACGTTGTTCCTCTGCGTTCTACCACTGACAGATGACCAGGAAGAAAATTGATAAAGTTATGTTTTAATAACGTTGAATAGCCAAGTTTTGTGTGTAAAAATATAAGCCATTACAAATATACTAGACTATTTTTTCAACAGTTGTTTTAAAACAATTGAAGACTGAACTGTCCCAACATTCACTTAATTAAACTGATGTGGTTGCAGCAGTTAAGAGACTGTTTGCTTCAGTTAGAGCTTAGTGCTGCAGCCAAATCAGGATAGTTGCATCATTTTTGTGCATCTTTCTCTTTCAGTTGCATCAGAATCAAACTAATTGCATAGTTTTCTTAAATAATGTTGATTTTTCAGACTACAAATATAACTTAATATTTCCTATTTACCAAGCGTATGAATTGTTTGTTTACAACCAAGATATAGAGCATATTTACTAAATTTATATTAATTTACGGCAATATGGGAGTAAATACATTTAGCGAATTAATTTTATCAATATAATAAGAAAAAATAAAAACAAATAAAAAATATTCAGCTTTGACAAAATATAATTGTTAACTTGAGTTAAACTACTAATACATAACTCTTAGTCTTAATATAAATGAACAAATTTTGAATTATTAATTTAATTAATTTTAGATCTGACATCTGACAGAACACATTTTTTTCAATAAACAATTTACAATTATTAAAACTACAACAATTTAAACTTATTGTTACACACAATTACATTAACACTATAATTTTAAAGTATTAACCCTCCGTTTGATGACTATCGCATGGTGCGATATATTGGGTCAATTATAAATGATGATATCGCACTGTGCGATATATTCGATTTTTGTAATTTACGCAAAAATGGCGGTAGCGATAATCTCGTATTTGATGTTGTATTAAAGAGGAAATAATAGGGTTTCCATGGATATATTGGATTTAAACTTTTTTGACGTTTTTGAGAATATTGGGAATATAGTTTGACAGCTGATTGGCGCCAGCGCTCTGACAGTAGCGGCGGCAGTAGTACTACGCAGTTGCATTGTCGTGTTGTTGTTATTGACGATAGAGGCTAGGTTATTGTTTTATATTATTGTTTTTATTATTATTGTGTATATATATATATATATATATATATATATATATATATATATATATATATACGTTATTATGAGTGAACTTAGGCATTGTTTGAGTGAAGATGTTAGTGAAGGAAGTGACAGTGAAGTTAGTAATAATTCTGGTGACATTGTGTGTATAAAGTGCTGTAAATATAAATTTCTATACTATTAACATTTTTTTTTATTATATAATATTTGTGGACTAGTGTTTTTTACATGAATAGTTTGATTTTTGCATAGTTTCTTTGATAAATATCTATAAAACTTATGAAATGTTATACTAGTATAAATTTGCATACGGAACAAGTATACAGTTTTCAACTCCTGAGTGTTATATATTGTTATAAATTGTGTGTATATGATATTATTTCTATTGTAAACCAAATTTGGAACATTTTCTATATTTTAGATTTTTTATTGAACAATGTTTTGATAAACTTTTGTGGCATCAAACAGAAAAAATATAAAAACATTTTTTTCAAGACTTCAATTTTCAAGCCATCAAATTTTTAAAAATTTTGGTAAGTCAAATATTATTTTATTAATTGATAGAGCATGTTTTTGCAATAAAAACTACATATAATAAGTCATATTGCAACTATTCTAAAGATATGTAAAAAATGTTTAAAATTAACTATGTAAATTGCCCAAAAACCGCTTATCATTTATAAGTGATATAGTCATCAAACGGAGGGTTAATGGTGAAAGTAAATTATAAAATGCTTGACTGAAAAATTAATCAAATCGCATCAGTTAGATGAAGCGAGACACTGACTAACTAAAATAGCTCAAGCGTTGACAGGTTGCACCATAAGTTTTACTACGGTTGCTTTTCTGTCCCTGTTTACTCTTAACTGCTGCAGCAGCCATCCAAATGCATCTGTTAGGTTGGCACAACTGTTGCAAAGAAACTGATGCAGTTGGATTCGGCCAACCCTAACACAGTATCCTCTGTTTTCATATTTAAATGTCCATACTATTCTAATCTTTATGTATTTATTCATATTTATTTTCATTCTTTGAAAAATTAATTTCTTGTTTTTTTGTAAACAACGGAGAGGTAAACTGCAGGGGACTCTCTTACATCTAGCCATTGCATCTTTCTGAACGTCATTGGTGCTCACCTTATCTCCTAAGGGTGTTCTTTAAAAGTTCTTAAGACATTTATTGCTCACGTTGCAGCGTGGTTGATGTCACCACATGGCCAGGGCTGCAGCAAACAGCCTTTTTAAAAACTTAGCTTTTGACGAAGGAGGCTATTTTCATTTACGATAATGGCGTTTGTGTCAAAATTTATAAAATTTGTTAATTTTGTGTGTATATGTATGTATATATTTAAGTACTGTTGATATTAGTTTGTGAGTATTTAATTCTCTAAATATTGTTAAAAATTACTAGTAAATCAAGAACTGTTGAAACATTTGACGATGAAAATATTAACACTATTGAATTAGACAGTTTCAGTGCAATAACATTGACCCTAAGGTTGAGGGGGACCCCCTACTAGCCAAACTACTTGGTGCACTCATACAGCCGCTTTCAGCCAATCCATTTTACTGGAAATATGCAAATAAAAACGAACCTGTATTGTTTTTTTCTAAAGTTGATGATATGATATATTTCTTGAAATTACTGTTAGGGAATCGAACAAGTTTGCTATCAAGGTATTTTGTGGCGAAAAAATACCTCAGTCCAAAATTCGCTACTGGAAATAATTGACAAGCTGAAAGCATTTTTAGCATTATTGTTTCACAGTCAACATAAAGGTGAGTCGGTTAGAAGATTATCGACATACCTGTATAACCTTGGATTTTTAGAAGATCTCTGGATACAGATTGGTTCATGCTTCTACAGTTTTTACATTTCAACAGTTTTATACCATCTGATCAACTGTTCAAAGTACATCTTATCATTCAATATTTGCACAATAAATAGAGGGTTTTATACTATCTTAACTAAGAATTGACTATATGTGAGGCCATGATACTGTGATGTACAATCATATCAGTACCTGAAAAACAAGAGACACAAGTATGAGATAAAATGTTACTGTCTCAATGAACACGAAGGTTTGACCATAAGAATGAAGATATGTGGAGGTAGAGATGGCTATGCGAGGGGTAAGGGCCATACATCTGAATTTATGCCCATGTCTGACTTTTTAAAAAAGGGTCACTCTACTTGGAAAACTACTATAATAGTGTTTCTTTTCGTGAGGAATTACTGTAATTTAAAACCTATGTAATGGCCATTTTGAGATCTGGAAGGAAATACTTACCTGATGAAGTAATATAAATATATTAAAAACAAAAGAAACCACGGCATGTTATGCTGACAGTGCTGTAGCAGTGAAATGGAAAAACAAGAGAAACATTCTGTTCTGGAGTACAGTACTGAGTTTGGAAACAATATTATTACGTATTTGAAAAGGTATTAGCCAAAACAAACGAGGAAACCTTAGAGAAAAGTCAAATCCTGTGATAGAATATAATGTAAATATAAAGAGAGTAAACCAGAATGATCAGATGGTTTCGTATTATCCCTGTCAAAGGAAGACCTTCTGCTTGTATAGGAAATATTTTTACATGTGACATGTTCACCATCCATGTTTATACAGGTAGAGCCTGATAAACTAATGTCTGTTTATGGCAAAATACACCTAATTATAAAATCAACATTACACCAAAAGTACTTCTCCTTCCAGATATTAGTACCGAGCAGAAGATAAACCATGTTCTGCCTCGAATCGATAAGCGTCATGACCAAGGATCACAGAAGGGAAACTTTTTCCGAGAGTGTTCAAAAGAAAAGAAGAGGTCAGATATATAATTTTTCTTCCCATTGTATCAAAATCAACCCACACTATATCCAACCAGATCCATTGCAAAGTCTCACGAGTCAAGATAACAAGGTTCATTTTAAGAATTGTGTACACATATATAAATGTGTAAATATTTTTATACCTTTTGGAGTACAAGACATTTGGAAACTGTGAACTAGCAGCTGTACCATACAGCAAATGACGCAATTCTTCGGCATAAGTTATGATGACACACATAGTGAAAATCAATTTTTTGTTTACTTCTGACTACCAGAACTTCACTCTATACAGCATTTGGTACGTTAATTTCCACTGTTAGTTTACAGCGAACCACATTTCTCCTGCTTGCTGCTTACTATCCTCTTTTCAAATAATCCCTCCGTACAAGAGCGCATAGGGCACTATGTAACTATATAATCCATTATTTGGATAGACTCCCCACAATCACATGACTGTTCTAGTGTTAATTCCCATTTATATTTCCAGTACTGTAGTTACATCAGGTGAAGACAGTTCGGAAACGATTCAACAGTGTCCACTCCCTGCGAGGGAGGATCATCCCACCTACAGGTATTGACAGATCGTTAATAAGAACTTATTTTGTTCATCAAACTGTTCTACGCTATGGCCCAGCTTGTATTTAGTGAGAAATTTGATGTGCTTAAGCAGTACGTAGAGGTGGGTTTTGAGTTTTTAAGTGACTATTCTGACGTGAGAGGTTCTGTGTAACGGGGAGATGTGGTCATTCAAGATCTTATTGAATTATTCTAGTAGTGCCTCCTGACTTCTTACCTCTGGAGGAGCTATATTGCACATCACCGGGACAAGGAACTTAAGTTGCCACTTACAGCTCTCATGACCGTATTAAGTTGAATATTAATCACTTAAGTATGTACGCTATTTAGCAAAACGAGATCACTGTATTCAGCAGCTGAATAAAGCAGTTGTAAGTAGGACATGTGCGTTGGATATTTCAAGTTGTTCTAACAATATAATGTTGTACATTTGCCCAGGTTTTGATTTAGATGTTGTTTTTTTAAGATAGCTTTTAACATCTTTACTTGGGATTGTTGTTACTTCCAAGTACTCATTGTGATGTAATCTTTCACTATTTAGAAAGATTTTCGATTAGCCAGTCTGTTACTAAGGTGGAAGCATGCCACTTCGTTTTTTGATGGGTTAGGATTTAGCTTCCAGGTTCTAAAATACTCTTTAAGAGCTGAAAGGTCACTTGTGAATGTTACTTCACACTGAACTTCTATACACTGTGTGACTCATACAGATTGTTCATGTGTACTAGCCTCTTCATTCACGCTTTCTACTGTACGATTTTTATAGCATAGTTTTTAAATTGCTGCTGGACGATTTTCTAGTTCAAATTATAGGAGGCTGTTGTAAATATTAATATAATTGTAACTAAGATTAATTTATATTTAATCTTTATACTCTATAAATTATGCATATTTATTCCTAACCACAGGATTATACTTTTATTAATGTTTGTCCTGTGTTAAATTACACCCTTATAAGGATTATTTGATATAAAACGCACATTCACTATAACAGAGCACCTTATAACTTATATTGATTTGTTATAATTAGGGAATTATGTTGTACTGTATTGAATTAATATAATATTATCGTAATGAATAAAGCACAATTTTGACACATAAGAACATATTCCATTTTAGTCTTGGCATTTTGGTGTCACTATCCATGTAATAAAAAAGAAATTTGCAATAATTCTGAATCAAAAAATATTCTTGATTCAGCTTATCATACAAATCCAATCACAGTCTCAGTTTTCAAATTAGTGTGTTGGCACAAATAGGCCTAATAAAAAATGTACAAAATATTAATGGTTTTCAGTTTTAATTTTTCTAAGAAGTTATTGCATATATTTAATTAATCGTCCCGAATACATATAGTTAGTTTGTAAACAATTTGAAAATTGTCCTGTATCCTACTTTTCAATAACAGAAATTTGCATACTTAAGGACAAGAACTATTGAATTATAATGGTTTCTTTCTACCATCACAGTACAACTATGTATTATTATCACTCCAAGTCATTTTAATGTTTACCTGATCATAAAAGACTTGCCAATCCTATCAAAAAGAAGTTAGAATATTAATACTAGCAACAAATGTCTAATAAAAATATATAAGTGTTCTCAGAGTGTGAAAAGAAAATATATGCTTGTACCTTTCTCCCTGTAAGTTAGTAAATATTTTTATTGATTGTTAGACAAAATATACAATACAATTTTAAATTAAGTGAACTTTTAAAGACTTAATGGTGATAGCACAGAATGTATAGCAAATTATTTAGTAGTCAGGGTGAATCTGTGTGACTCCAAACCCAGACTACCCCTTCACTAGAGACAAAAAATGACATCCAAGATATAATTAAAAATATCCTTGTGCACAGACTTTCATGAAGATCACTACACCCAATAATCAGAATATGTATGGTTATTATTTTTATTTACTTTGTGTGTATCTGTTTTTTATTTTATTTATTTATTTATTTTTTTTTTTTACAATTAATAAATAACTATATCATACTTACACTTCACAGAATTCACTTCTACCCTTCATTGTAATATTATTCATACATATAAAATAAATGCTACTATGCAACAAATTTATCTTGGTACAACCATTTAATTTTGCTTATGAACTTGTATTTGCGGTTTTAATTTTTTGTTTATTTTCAAGGATATTCCTTATAAATTCACACACAAAATTTAATAGAGAAGAAAAATCTACAATTGCCAATCACTGCATTAACACTGGCCATAGTATTACAAAAAACAATTTAAAATTATTAAAACATATAACAACACCAAAATATTTAAATGCATGGGAATCATGGTCCATTAACAAAGCAAATTCTGAAAATTTATTAAACCAAGAAGATGGACCGATTCAAAATTCTATTTTACTTTCAAAACTATAAACAATTAATTTATATTCAATTCATAATACTTTCAAATTCATAATAAAACTACCATTTAGAATAATAATAATATATTTAGCCACAAAAGTTAAAAATTTTAAAACATATGTATATGTTATATAAGCTTATATTACTTTTATTTACTTTTTTATATTTATTTGTGATGTGTCTGACGATGATAGCCTTGCTATCGAAAGGCCTCACTATTAAAGTTTTTATTGGTTTAAATTGTGTTATTTTTAACAATTATATACAGAAAACCAATACAGCTCCATCTTCAACATAGAACATGATGTCCCTCAAGTCTTCAGAGCTGAACGAACTCCACAAGTTGAAACAAAAAGTAAGGTTAATTGATTGTGATATTCATTTCCTTAAAAATTGTAAACGTTTAAATATCTTTCCTAAATTTATTAAGATTAACATAACTATAAAAAACTTTACAACTAACAAAGTACTGTATAGTGCTAAATTGAATTGGCTTAGTTTAGAAATTAAAAATCTTTACTCGAAGAAAGCTTCTATAGAAATTGAAGCTATGGAACAACATTTAAAAGTAACCAAACCTTTATTACTTGTTCATTACAATATTTTTGAAGAACATTATGAAAACTTACTACAAAGTATTGAGTATAAATGTAATAACAAAATTAAGAAACTCGAGAAGAAGTTGAATAAATTAAAAAGTAATAATAATGACAAAAATCAAAACAACAACACTAATGTATTTCCAAATCAAGTTTTAGTTGAAAACCTATCTTCTGAATCATTCTCACAAAATGAAATATCTCTTTTGAATAAAGGTTTAAGTTTTAATTTTTGAGATAAAAATGATATTAAATCATTAGTAATGAATATTGAAACAAATATTCAACATTTAAATTCAAATAAAAAAAAAAAAACAATGATTAGATCTGATATCTACTTAACAATCACCAAGGACACAAACAAAGAAGATAAACATAATATTTTAAATGATGAAAAGAAAAATATTGAAGTTTTGAAAAATATTCAAAGAAAAAATGTTTTCTATTTAAAATCAGATAAAAGCAACTCGGTTGTAATCTTATACAAAGAAGAATATTACAGTAGAGTTGAAACTATGCTAAATAAGGGTCCCTATACACATTCTCTAAAAAATCCAATATGAAAATTTACAAATTCAACTTCAGAATGTTTAAAACAATGTAATATATTGATAAATAATGAGCTTTACAAAAAACTTGTTGTACCAAATCCCATACTTCCAAAATTATATTGTTTACCAAAAGTCCACAAACCTGGAAAAGAAATGAGACCTATTGTTGCCTCCATTAACTCCAACATATTTACTATCTAAATTCTTACAGAACAGGCTAGCAGAACTACCGCAATTCCCTTCATTCTCAGTAAAAAATAGATATAAATTTTTAAATTTAATAAAAAATACCAAAATTGAAGATGACGAATACTTAATATCATTTGATGTCACTTCACTATACCCCAATGTACCTATGAAAACAACCATCCTCCTTGTTCAAGATTGGCTTCAAGCTTGTCATTTGACAAGTAAAGAAATTGAAGAATACATGCTACTTATTAATCTATGCATGAATCAAAACACTTTTCAGTTTAAAAACTTATTTTACTCCCAAATAGATGGAACAGCCATGGGAAATCCTCTTGCTCGCTTCATAGCAAACATATTCATGAGCCACTTTGAAAATTTAATAAAAGAATCACTGTCATACTTCCCTAGAGTTTGGATTCGTTATGTTGACGACATTTTTGCAGTGTTTAACAAAAATGAAAACCTTCAAAATTTTATAAATCTGTTAAATTCATTTTACTTCAGCATAAATTTTACGCATGAAATTGAATACTGTATAATCATTCACTTCCATTTTTAGACTTATTAGTTATTAGAAACACAACTTCTAAAGAACTTGAATTTGATATATACCGTAAACCCACGCATACTGATCGATACATAACAAATGACTCCAATCATCCACCAGCACAAAAGAGAGCTGTATTCCATTCTCTTATTTTTAGATTACTAAATACACCTCTATCAGAAGAAAGATTCAAAAAAGAACTAAATTATATCAAACGTGTGGCAATTTTCAATGGATATGATATCAATTTAATAGATTGTATTTTAAAAAAAGCGAAAAAGAAGCAAGAGAATAAATCAAAAACAAAACTTATACTAATAAAAGAAAAAAATAATTGGAATAGTATAACATGGACAAAATATTCAAATTCTATCAACAAAACATTTAAAAAACACACAAATATAAATATTTCAAATAAAACTAAAAATAATTAGAAAAATAAATTAAAAAATCCAAAAAATACTGAGAATGACGAAAATAAATCAGGAATTTATGAAATAAACTGCAATGACTGTAACAGCAAATGCATAGACCAAACAAAAAGAAAAATTAAAAAAAATTTGGGTGTGCGTCGGACCACACGGTGGAAGTTATACTTCTTTGGCCATTCTCATACACCCACTCACGCACACAAACAGACAGGATATATAAATGAAATATAAGACATTTTTCAATATTATTCAATATATTTATCGTCAATATATTATACGTGACTTCATTATTATATTATACACCTATATTATCATTATCAGTAATTTCTTCGATTAAATTTCTTCGATTAACAATCGATTAATCGATAGTTCTTAAAAATTTGTTCTTACTTTTCAGCGTGACGCGGTTTCTCGACCAACATCCCATCCCAAAGTGTCTAACGGGCGCAAAGAAGTATAACTTCAAAAAGATTTCATGAACATTTTTCACACATAAAATTTAATAGAGAAGAAAAATCTGCAATTGCCAATCACTGCATTAACACTGGCCATAGTATTACAAAAAACTATTTAAAATTATTAAAACATATAACAACACCAAAATATTTAAATGCATGGGAATCATGGTCCATTAACAAAGCAAATTCTGAAAATGTATTAAACCAAGAAGATGGACCGATTCAAAATTCTATTTTACTTTCAAAACTATAAACAATTAATTTATATTCAATTTATAATACTTTCAAATTCATAATAAAACTACCATTTAGAATAATAATAATATATTTAGCCACAAAAGTTTAAAAATTTTTAAAACATATGTTTATATAAGCTTATATTACTTTTATTTACTTTTTGTATATTTATTTGTGATGTGTCTGACGATGATAGCAAGATCGAAAGGCCTCACTATTAAAGTTTTAATTGGTTTAAATATCCCTTATAGTCTTAATTTAAATGTATGCATATAATTAATGATGAAAGTACATAGTTATAGTTAATTTAATGGTTTTTCTTTTTTTAATGGAGCATATATTAGTTTATACCCGTAATAAACAAGAATTATTACATTTTTGTCTTAGAGAGAGAATAATGTTTTTATTTGAAGCAACAAGAGACTTTAATGCAATTTGTGACTGAAGTAAAACTAGTTGAGGACTAGTTAAATCTTCATGAAGGCAATTCTAATGAGAGCGCACTTTGCATACATTAAAATTGCGCGAAGAATATTATGGCATATATTTAGTTTTGCCATAAGGAAACGCTACCTGTTCCCCCGTTTGGCTCCCCACTCTTCCTCTCTCACCTCCACATTGTTCCTTCACTAGTCACAAGTGAGTGGAGGTGAACGGAGTGAGGCGGCGGCCATTTTGTTATTTAGTGACATCTCCTTCCTCTCTTCCACTGTAGACGTGGACAGGATGTCAACTCGGTCCTGACATTCGTCTGCTTGATTATTTACTAAGTGTGTAGTAATGTAAGTCGGGTGAAGTGGTCGGATCGAACCATGGGCTCTAAAGTGGAATACGTCGACTCGTCCCATATGTACGCGACCAACTACGTTCGCAATTCTAAAGCAATCGGAGTGTTGTGGGGCATTTTCACAATTTGTTATGCTATCATTGCCGTAGTCGCGTTTGTCACGCCAGAATGGATGGGTGAAACATCAGGATCAGAAAGTCCAGCTAGGTTCGGACTCTGGAGCAGCTGTTCCTACGGGAACTCTGCTGGAGTTGTGGAGGATTGTCAAGGACGTTTGGACGACCTTTCAACCATCCCTAGTCTATTTGGAAAGGTCGCCACAATCTTAGCCGCCATATCAGTGCTAGTGGCCCTTATCACTATTGTAGCTATGCTTCTATTCTTCTTCATCGCTTCTACCAAAGTCTTCCATCTCTGTGGATGGATGCAAGTCATATCAGGTAGGTCTATTTTTTTCTCAAAATACATTTTGAATAACAAATAAAATAAGTAATGTGTTACTGGTACTAATTTTGTATGTCATAGGAATAAAAGTCCAAATCGAGTTGTATGGACTGTGGCTAAATTTAACATTTTTGAAATTGTTAATTTAAAAAAAAATATTATATCAGTACAGTATATGCAGTTCTGTACTACTGTGAGTCTTATCGCCCTACTTTCAATCAATCAATCAATGTTACATTCCATAAGTCAACAAAGTTGAAATAGGATACCTCAAAAATTACAATTCATACATAATTGTACAAAAATATAAAATGTAAGAAAAAATAAGAAACAAAATTACAATAGTAAAAATTTATTAAGTTATGTGACTGAAAGATTTAAACAAATTGAATTTTATTTGCATGTTAGGTGTTAAACAGAAACATGAATAAGGGCTTTTTAAATTAAAATAGTAAAACCGCAGAGATTAAGACAATAATATGTGGTATACTGCTGTATAATTGTTGTATATATGTAGCCAATAAAAAAACAGTCAAAGTTACATATTTATCTCAATATCTAGATCCTGGATTAAATATTATTTTAACTAGATTGAGATAGTTATTTTAAAACTTCCACGAATATTAGTTTTATTGGCAAAATAAACCATCCCATCTGAATATTTTACAGGGTAAATTTCTAATAATTCTTATTATTTTTTATTTAAAAAAGCTTGCCGTGAGAAAACTGCATAGCTTAAAAGAAAAGTACAGTAAATGTTCTTGTTCGGGAAACAGAATAAAATCTATAGACATAATTTATTACAGTAATTAAGAGTCTACGAACTTTTTATTAGTACAATATTAAAGACTTGTCGGGTTCCTTATAAATATAAAAATACTGTAAAATATTACTTAGATTTAAATAAAATGCACTGAATGTCCTTTAATATGTACAGATTTGTCTATACACAAAGTTGTGTTACATTTCCCTTTTTAAGGTTGCTGTTTTCAATTCGAAGTAGTTTCAAAATATTGTATAAGTTTATAGTTAGCTTCGCATTTGTATGAAGTACTCACATAGAAGATATATTATTAATCGGCCTACATGTATCATTTGTATGAAGTAGTAAGATTTAAGATATATTATTAATCGGCCTACACGTATCATTTTGCTATAAGACAACTGGTTAGAAATAATGAAACGATGATTGTGACCATTCTGTAAGTTATAAGCTTACACTATTTTTGCTCTCACAACTTACAATATGACCCAACTCCACCAACAAAGTAACCAGTAATAATAGTCAAACCACAAACAATATCTCTATCTAATGTTATCTTACTGTTAACCAACAATATGGCCCTTAACAGCCAACCAACTCCACCTACAAAGGAGCTAGTAAACCACAAACAATATCTCTATCTGATGTTATCTTACTGTTAACCAACAATATGACCCTTAACAGCCAACCAACTCCACCTACAAAGGAGCTAGTAAACCACAAACAATAACTCTATCTGATGTTATCTTACTGTTAAACCAACAATATGACTCTTAACAGCCAACCAACTCCACCTACAAAGGAGCTAGTAAACCACAAACAATATCTCTATCTGATGTTATCTTAGTGTTAACCAACAATATGACCCTTAACAGCCAACCAACTCCACCTACAAAGGAGCTAGTAAACCTCAAACAATATCTCTATCTGATGTTATCTTACTGTTAACCAACAATATGACCCTTAACAGCCAACCAACTCCACCTACAAAGGAGCCGGTAATAATAGTCAAACCACAAACAATATCTCTATCTGATGTTATCTTACTGTTAACCAACAATATGACTGTATCATCATATATCTACTGTTAATCAACAATGTATGACTTTATCATCATATGTCTAATCTAATGTTAAAGTATCTTACTGTTAACTAACAATCTTACTCTTTATCATCATATATCTGATGGTATTTTACTGTTAACCAATAATATGACTCTTTATCATCATCTATTGTAAGTCATATTGTTGGTTAACAGTAAGATAACATCAGATAGTTGGTTGATATATGATGCTATATTACTGTTAACACCTCAATATGATTCTATATTTATCATCCAACTATTTGATACTATCTTACTGTTCACCTACAATGTGACACAGTCATCTACTGTAAGCTAAGATTTACGTTGTTTAACAGTAAGATAGCATCATATATTTGATAATATATTATATATGATGCTGTATTACTGTTAACCAACATATCTTTATATAAAATTACATACAATAATGTATAGGTGACTTAAAGTACCTATATATTTGGTAATACGTCTCTAAACTAGTTTTTGTGATAAATAATTGTTATAGACTAAAATAGTTTCCATATTTGTGTCAGGCATTATAAACGACGCTAAATTAAAAAATATATATATATATATCGAAAAAAATCAGCTCAAGATCTATTATATTAAAAAATAATACATGTACTAGATATCTATAAACTCCGTAGCCCATCAATTTTCCATTTGAAGTAATTTCAAAATGTATAAGTTTATAGATAGCTCCACCGTATAAAGTACTTATACCTTTAAAGAAGATATGACAATAAATACGCACCTATAAGACCACTTCACATGTTTAGATAACTTTCTAACCAGGAATTGTTCAATATTTGGGCTACAACACGCCCCCTTTATGAAAACTCCCATGTCCCATTCTCCCTCAAACGACCCATAGGTGATTGAATGGTTCATTGAATGTAAAAATGCATTGCTTCAATATTTGAACTAAAATTTTTAAAAGTAGGCTACTGCCTTCTTCTAGGCTGAACGCCACTCGATGTCTAAAACGGGAGACACTGTTTATTTCAATTATTTTTTCCTTTATTCAAACGTGATATTTGGTATATAATCTGTCCGTACACAGTAGTAGTGTGGCTATAGCGGATCCACAGCACCACAATTGCATTACGTTTGTCACCTTTCTTCAGTTCATTCAATGTTGACAATTCTGGTAGTGGTTAACCCAGTCAACATAATTTTTATAAACTTATAGCAACACCACCTGGCAACCTTGCAGTAGTCCACATAACGGACCGCAGCGTTGCCAAGTCGAACACAACGTGACCTTCGCCGTGGAATTATGTGGACAATATCAGGAAACTGCATCAAATTCGTTTGTTCTTGTGTAACGATTCTTAGCGCTTTTGTTTGATTTTGCAGCGTTGCAGCTTATCGCAACGTTGTCTTTTCTCTCTTCAGTCGTAAGTATTAATTGTTTTTTCTTTCATCGTGTCGCGGTGTTTTAACAGAATTTTCACAATTAATTGCTCTTCCTGACGTTCTTATTTCCTCAGTCAGTATTTTCATTCACTACTGGATACTTGTTCTGACATTATCTATAGTTCAGTAGTCCACTATTGATAACACTAGTCCTTATTTGTTATCAGTAGCTAAACGTGGCATTAAGGGCAATTAAATCGATACCCCTTATCAGTAGCTAAACGTGGCATTAAGGGCAATTAAATCGATACCCCTTATCAGTAGCTAAACGTGGCGTTAAGGGCAATTAAATCGATACCCCTTATCGTCTACTTCAAGGTAGTACACCACAGATAACATATAGGCCTACAATTTGAGTTATCTGCGGTACTTCCTTAGACCTTCATTGTTCAATTTCCGCTAATAGAATGTCTATTTATGGTCCTACAAAAGATTGTCGAAAAAGTGGTCTATACTCTTTGGAACTACGTGTTCTGCTATAGCCTAAGCTGTCTTAAAATTGAGACTACTTTTCCTGGCTTAAATCTTATTTCATAGTACACTTTGTATGTTTACATTTTATAATTCATGTAAATTAAAATAAAAGCTGTTTTTAACTAAGGACCAGGATACATTTATTACCAAAAGCAAGTAATCTGTTGACTTTCAAAAGGCGTTAGAACTTATAATTGAGTTTATTACCGCAAGAGGAGAATGTCCGGTAATCCGATATTGCTTTTAGTAAAATAGGCTGATAATATTATAAATTATAAGGCATGTCCCATTTGTTAATCAGTTAAATATAACTATATAAATATCAGTTATATTTAACTGATTAACAAATGGGAGAAGATCCTATATATTTTGCCTTAGTTGGTGAAGTATTGTAGTACTTGTCGAGATGAATGCCTAAAGGTTAAGATAAGTGTTTACCATATTCCTACACTAATATTGATTTAAAAAGTAATTCCATAACAGATACAGTATTAACTTTTGTGAAAACCCCTTACATGTATCCGAAAAATTGTTTAAGCTAAAGTACATATACATAGATAGTTAGATGTATGATGGGTATCAATCTAGACATTTATACTGATCTACTTCCTCAATTTTCATATTACAGTTTTTACTAGCATTCTGGATAATGATGTTATAATAAGAATAATCTTTATTGTCTTCACTTAGTAAAAAAGTATTAGGCATCCAATATATAAAATAGGACATTAATATAAAATAAAATATTAATAAAGGAGAAAAAAATAGTTGATAATATGCTTACAGTTCTTGACATTTAAAGTCTTCAATTCAATAAACACAATATCTGGTCAAGTAATTTTCAATGTTTTCTTGAAATTATCTTCTCTTAGATTTCTTATTGGTAATTTATAAGAAATTTTTATTGAATTGATTTAAAAACAAAGTATTAATTTATAATTTGTATAGTGATTTGTTCTTATATTTTCTTTGTTTCTTATGCATACTACTTTGAATTGTTAAATTACATACGGTACGTCGCGGTAATCCGAATATTTGTTTGCAATGGCCTGTTCGGACCAGCAAGGTTCGAGAAAACAACGCTAATTATTCCATAGAATCGCCATTTAATGAAATAATAAACTAAACTATAATATTTTATAAACATAATAATAAGGTAGACAAGCTAAAAATGAACATAGTCTAATTAAATTTTAGCTAATTTTTATTAAAGTAATCTGAAACATTAAAGTTGTGTGTTTACGTTTATTTGACATGTTTATGAGTAATTGAACGCTTTGTATTAGAACAACAGTTAAAGATGAATGTTTGACATCGTATTTGTAATGTTATACTGAGAAGAGGCAGAAACACGTAACATCGGCTTCGTGTCACAGGGCTTTGTCGTCGATGTATTAGGCCTATACCGAAACGAATAATACATTTTGAAAACAATATTTCCTTGCTTTGAATACATTTTTATTTGTGGTTAATATATAGATGGGCTGTAACATTATTAGGTGTGAATAGAGAAGTATATAAAAAAAAAGTAAGTGGGGGGGGAGAAATCATAGACAATCCACCCAAAGTCATTCATGAAGACTTTTCATGTCCGTTTCATACCAGAAACCATATATATATATATATATATATATATATATATATATATATATATATATATATACTTCTCTCACTGCGAATATTACAATACGGTTGATTATTTATCAAGTTGTGAATATCTCTATTCATTTTCAACATGCCTATATTTTGTTAATATGCGGCCTCGAGTTATCGGGCGGGCATCACTTGCGCAGAATGCAGAAAGCCAGGTAGAGGCTTTCCATCTTTTGCGCGGAGAGCTATAGAGGACCCCCAGATAGGTTCCATCATTTGCGCTAAACGGCGGTCTCTTTGAAATATATATCCTATTGTTTTCTGTAGTGTGGAATTTAGTTATAAACAGTGAATGGAGCTACGAGATGAAAACTCAATTCATTTTTAAGTCGATAGGCAATCATGATACCTTTAACACTTGAAATATAATCCATGCATCATTAGTGGGGCAATAAATATCCATTGTAAATTAGGTTAGGTTAGGTTAGGCATGACGGAATTACCGCTCTCAGGCTTACCTGGACTGGACCCTGCGCAAGTGATGGAAGGGGATTAGGATACCCTTGCAAACCTTTTTTGGAGGTCAGAAATTCTGCGCAAGTGATGGACGACCGAGTTATCTGAGGGTTTTACAAGTCGTGAGGTATGTTACCTATTGTTGTTGATTGCTGAAAAATATTCACGACAGTAACAATGGTCTGTGGTTAGAGAAGAGGGTTAGTAACATCACGACTTGTTGGTTAAGATCTGTGACGTCACTCGGCAAATGTTACCAACTTATCCTTCAATTTCACCTTACATTACCTCACTCCTATCATGGTAAATGTCGGCCTGTAGTGGAGGATTCCCCCTCTCCACCCTGAGTGGAGTCTAACTAAAGAAATAGTTCTCAATAACAGGCCTAAATCCACTTTTAATCTTTGTCTCTTTTCAAACAAGTATTTTTATGTTATTAATTTTTCGATTATTTAATTTCGAGAACATTAACATACTGGGACATGTAATAATAAAGTTTTAATGTAAGGATAAAACCTGGTATAGATTGTTCTGTATTTATTAAATCTATATATCTACTATTAATTATTATCAATGTATTAATTTCTTTGATAAATTATTAACTTAAAAAGGCTTTGTACTTATGATTTTTATTTATGAAACTACTGTTTAATTCCTCCCCCTTTCAAAGCCAGCTACGAAATTAAAAGGAGGAGGAATTAAAAAACTAGTTTCGAAAATAAAATCTACAGTACAAAGTATGTGTGTCTTAGTGTTTAAATGTTGATCTCCCATCTCAGAGCTTAACTCAGTCATCGTAGCCATTCAACACCCGCTTCCCCAGGTTGAATGAAAACCAGCTAATCTCCCCTGAAAAGAACGCAATGGCCAATCACGTGCCAGTCGTAAGGTCTCTCGAACACACTCTCGGCGTGTACATAAACCTGTACTCCCGTATATATTGCTAATTGGATATATGCGTGTTGTTTTAGAGCATATAAAAAGCTCTAAAACAACATACTCATAACAGTCTCTAAAACTCTATGACTGTTATGAGTATGTTTTTATGAGTGACTTTAGTGCCGCGTGGCTGTCTGAGTTCAGATAGATTGTTTTTCCCTTAAGGCACAAATCTATGTTTGCCTGAGCAAAGGCAGCTATGGCAGCCACTTCCGCCTGAAAACCCGTAGGCAGTTTGCTAAGGCTACAACTGAGCTCAGTTTTTAACCTGGCACCATAGACCTCGTAACCAGACCTAAGGATGGTTCGTGAGCCATCTGTGTACCACGTAATCGCGTTCTTCAATATTACTGTACGTGTATGGGTGGGTATGTGGGTCAATATTACTGTACGAGTATGGGTGGGCGGGTTGGTCAATACCACTGTACGTGTATGGGTGGGCGGGTGGGTCAATACTACTGTACTTGTATGGGTGGGTGGGTGGGTCAATACTACTGTATGTGTATGGGTGGGCGGGTAGGTCAATACCACTGTGCGTGTTTGGGTGGACGGGTGGGTCAATACCACTAAGCGTGTTTGGGTGGGCGGGCGGGTTGGTTAGGTTAGGTTAATTAAAAATAGATTCGACTGATTAAAGGTAGGCTAGGTTGGTTAAAATTACTATTATGTGTGTGTGTGTAAATAGGATAAAATTATGTTCTTATGTGTCATTTTTAGATACAGAATTGTAATGGAGAGACTATACTGTATCTAAAACAATATATTACTCTTCTTATTGTGAAAAATCTTAACTAGTTACTCTACATATGTACATTTGGTATTATATACCTTACTTGAGTAGGACGTTTTTAGTTTTGACATATTGATCGTTTTCACGGTTTGTTTAATTGATATCAAACTAGAATATCTTTATTGTGTTCACTATTTGTTATCTTGAATTTATATTGTCTGTTATAGTATTGCCGAACTAAATTAACTGAAATACAGTGGTTTAACGTTTTTGTAATTTGCTGTATTAATGTACGTACATGAAATTGTTAGACTATAGTTAAAACACTATTTGAAATTAAAACTGCAACAAGTTGAAGAAAAGGCCGATAAGCAATCAACACTAGTTAAGAATTTGTTAAAATTTAAATCTTTAAAATCAGCTGTGTGTGTGTGTGTGTTTTTCTTCTTCTTTGATTTGAGAATATCTAACAATGTTCTTATGGAAAATAGAGTGGTGCTGGTCGGAAACCACGCCAGAAGTCACCAGAACTTATCACCTCAGACCTCACCAATTCCAACCGATCTGAAGAGGTGTACTGTACAGCCAGGTCACGTTGCACCATGGGCTGTTGCGGGTGTGGGATGGGAAGGTGTGGAGTCAGCTATTGTCTTGCGGGAAAGTTCCTACCTCACCTTCCCACCAAGGCTGGTCGAGTATCACATGACAGCAAGCCCTCCCAGTATAACTTGACCCAATTCAATAATCTCCAGAAGGAATTAAAGTACAGTAACTATAAAATTAAATGTTTTTTAAAAACGAATGCTTTCACGTATGACACATTTACAGGTTCAACATTTTACAATAAATGTAATTTTACAAAATTAGTTATGCACAGATGTTTTTGAAGTGTACATAAGATTTAAAGAACAAACAAAAAATTAATATTTTTTTAAATACAGTAGACTACTCAAAAACATAACAGAAATAACACAAACCTAAATTATATGTAATGACAGTGCCGTACATCTAAAACCTGTGTACTGTAACTATCATAAAAACGACATTAAAATTTGACAAGACAAAAGATTTAGCCTATTTTTTTATTTGTTTTATAACGTGAACCATATTCTATTGAGTGAACTTTATTAAAATAAATATATTTCGTAGAAATAAAAAAGGAAATAAGAAACAAATTATTTATAGTACATTAAATTCCTATTAACTAGTAAATACAATATAACTGCTGAACTAAAGAATAACGGTAAACCGTAAACAAAACATCACAAATACTATCTAAGTTGACCATGGGTGCTACCGAAGACAATCCCACATATTGAACACGCGTCCACCCAAGGTAGTCACGAGTGGCTAGCCATGTCAACCACGTTTTATAATCGAGGTAATTACGGGTGACTACCCAAGTTGACCATGGGTGCTACTCAAGGTAATCACAGGTACTACCCAATTTGACCATGGGTTCTACGCAAAATAATCACAGATACTACCCAAGTTAATCACGGGTGGTACCCAAGGTAATAACTGGTACAACCCATGTCGGTCACGTTTTGGATGTATGTAACTGTTCTTGAAAGATCTATTACCTACAAATAATAGTGACTATAAAATTGCGACTTACTCAGCTAACTCATGTAACTGTATATTATAATATTCTGGTAATTGGTTATTTAAATGTAATTATTTAATATCAATTTATTTTTCAAGATTTGTTTTACATTTTACATAGATTAATTTGTTTCTAAATATGTATTAACATCAGCTTTAATTTACGCAATACAATCATATCCTATAAACGACAAATACATTCATTTCTAAATATTTAGCGCTTATGTACTGTGGTGCCAAACTGCTTAGACAAGTGAGGGCAAACTACTGTACTCATATAAAAAACTGAGACCAAAGCACTGTGTGAATTGCTGAGGTCAAACAGGTAGACTACGTAAGCCTAAACTACCCGAACATACATGTTTATGAGGCCAAACTACTGTCAGCTGGGTGAGCACAATCTGCTTTGAATGTCTAAAGTTATAAGTTCGAAATTGATATATGCTCGCAGCAGTGTTTTATTTAGTTTTCAGTAAAGCGTATTCTTTAATGTTTTAAGCGTATCTTGACAATTGTTGTAACTTTAATTTTATTATTTTGTTTTAGTCTTCAACCGAACATAACAAGATACGAAATAGACATTTATTTGCAAATTGATGTCTTTTATTAAATATTTAACCACATAAAAACCAATATTTAGAGCACAATCCATTAACTTTAAGAAATATTTACAAAAACCATGCTTTGCAACGTAATTTACTCAGTTTTTAGTGAAGCGTATCTTTATGTTTATAGATCAAACTCTTTAATTGTTTTTCAATTGTAGAATATAAGTATGGTAAGCCTACGTCTAACTATGTTAAATTTTAACTGTTTTAAGAATAACAAGAGTTTAACAAGAATTATGATTTTGGAAAACATTTCAAGTAGAAACTTAATATTTTAGTAGGCCCCTAATTTTATCAGTGAATAATTTGATTTCGCCGTAAAAAGTCTACTTTTCTAAACAAATTGTCTAAACCAGTGGTTCTCAACCTGGAGGGCGCGCCCCCCTAGGGGGGGGGCGTGAGAGAATCTCAGGGGAGGCGTGAGGGTACAAAGAAAAAAAATTAAAAAATATATATTTTGTTAAAAAACAAAACTTTCAAAACCATCAAATAAATTTTCGTATTTAAATTTATCTGGATTTTTATTTTGCATCCCAGCTTTTGCTAACGTAGAGTTAGCATCGTCAGTTTCATAATTTCACTGTTCTAACTTGAACCAACCAATTATTGACTGGAGGGGAGGCGTGAGCTATCTTCAGTGTTCAAAGGGGGGGCGCCAGTGCTAAAAGGTTGAGAACCGATGGTCTAAACAAATATTACTATTTTTTACAAAAAGAAAATGACATAAAAACATTTTAAGAAATAAATTACAGCAGCAATTCCGGTACTCACTGGAAAATTGACAATTGTTGAAAAGAATTGGCCTCTCTGCTCAACATATATTCAGACAGAGAAGGTAGGGCGTAGCCAACTGAGGAGACGGCAGACGGGAGGAAGGAGTAATTGGGATTTCCGGTTGAAAATACTACGAAAACTTACTATACAGGAAATTATTAAAGAACTATATTGTACTCTGTCTGGCGGAGTAAACTTCATTGTCTAAAAAAAAAACTGGACGTAGTTCCATCTTCTCTCGCCAGTGTCGCGTGACTTCTATATTTTCTTTCCCTTTAGAGCCCTCTTAAATGGCTGATCTCATAAAGGATCAATTAATTATCTTCATATTGGTATAAATTAATAAATATCAACTTGAAGATCACTGATGACTGAACATTTTAAACGATAAGAGGTACTAAATCTATACTACTATCATTTTACGTGTATTTTTGGTGTTGACATAAAAAAATGTCAAAATTTATCTCAAGACAGTCAAAAGTACAACTGTGCTCGCTCAGTGAAAAGTACTGTAAGTTCTCCTAAAACTAATGCTAACAAACAAAGGACTGCGTCTGGATAGCAAAAACACCGGCTTGATTGCAACACTAATTTGTGACACTTTCTAGCAGTCAGCCACTAATTAGGTAGTGAAAGGTGTTTGCGACTCCTGATTTCGTGCCACATTTGGACAGCTGCTTGTTGATTTATTGTGGTATACGCAGGGTTTCTGTATTATACAATACACTCATTAAGCTTCCATAAATATGCGTTCTTTTTATCTATTTTCCCGGTTCGCAGCACTAGGGTTCCTAGGAGGGCTGGACCGTACGTGTATATTTCCGATTGATATACAAAATTATAGAAATCTTATTAATTCTAGGTGCAGTTAGCTTCAGCAATAAATCACGCAATTTCTCCGCTGTTAAATACTCAGCTGTCTATGACAAAATATTAGCGAGTTATGAATTTTGAATAAAATGTGATTATTCATGACTGGCTTCGCTATTGCTGGTAAGTTTTATCACAGAACATTCCTGAATAGGCTAAATATACAGGGTAGAAAAAAAATATTGAAACACTTTCACAACAACGTCATTTTTT